>JAOXYM010000022.1:19698003-19715238 GCA_028567055.1 Leptatherina wallacei | reverse complement strand
AAAAGGCGTTCAGGGGTTTTCTTTGTATCTGGCGCTGAGTTAGAAAGTAAATAAACAGGAAAGAATGGTGGGAAGAACGGGTGCCCAAACCTGTTCCCACTCTTTTGCAACCCTAGAAACAATCTTTAGATCCACCACCGCCAGAATTAAACTGGATTATGGAATTTTGCTTCCATTACATACACATCTCAACAGAAAATTTGAATGTAGAAAACAGTGTCAAGAGCATGAGGGCTCCATGCACAACACCTGTAAAAGTTTCCACTTTTAAATAGGCTGTTACACAAAACAAGCAAGAGAAAAAAAAGAAACGTTCGATTTTATTCTTTAAATATGCAGAATTTACAGAAAATGGTTTTCTTTATCTGCATCACGTTGAATATTTTGTAAAACTCAGCAACACATTTTCAGAAACAATATTCCTGTCAAAAACAGCCAATACTGATTATTCACACTGAAACAGGAATATTCCTGTTGGTTTCTCCACTAGCTCACAGTCATTTCTAATTTATTGAATAATAACTGCTTTTGAAGGTAAACCGTAGACTTTCAGTATCTTATATCTGATTATTCTGACATGCTTCCATCTTAAACGCCTGCTTTCTCCTGTTCAGGTTCGCAGTTCACTGCTATTGTTTGGTATCTGATTGCGGCCCAGCATACAGCATTATTCAGGAGTTTGAAAACTTTTTGTAGCTAATTTTAAGGAGGATTCACGGCATTGGAGCTAAAAATAAAAAAAAGTCAACTTTGTTCTCATATCAGTAACAGAACTTCATCACAAGCTCTGAAATACTGAGTGAACTGTAACAACAGCTGAAACTTCAACATTCAAATTAAAAAATTAAAAAATCTATATCATAATACCTTGCTACAACAATAATTTGCCTCTAAGAGGGATAAATAAAGTATATTTAATTTCATTCACACGAAAGTGTGGAACAGCCTGACCTTTATCACTTGGGCGTTTTTCTCATTTCACATCCTCATCCAGCACACAACCGTCACTGATGCTTAATGTCTGGAAACTGTTTATTGTTTGCATATTTGTGTATTGTTTTCTGCTGTTTACTTATGGAGGAATGACTCTGTGTGGAAGGTTTTGAAGGAAATAAGTTGTGCTCGTCAAAGTGCAGGGTGGAAATGCGTTGTCACTTCTCAGATTTTGTTTAATTGTAGACAGCACATGGGGCATAACTCCTAATCTTCCGCTTTGTCATGTTTTACAGGAAGAGTTTATTGTTTTCTTTTCAAAGAATGATTTATGGTGTTACTTAGTGGGTTTAAGTGGAAACACTTGAAGTTCAATGTACACAAGCAAAAAATGACATTAGGAGAAATATTAACTCAAAATGTGGAAAACTCATGTTTTATAAGAACTTTGATATAATGTCAGTAAAAACAGGGCAGCAAAGTGTTGACACTTATCCAATCCATTTCAACTTTATACCTTTATAAAGTTGAAATGGATTAAAACAACCACAGTGGACCAAAGTGCTGTAAGGAAGAATAAATGCACAGTAAATGAAATGAATCAAAGCATTAACAAATAATAAAATCAAATAATGTTGAAATATGTAAGAACAAAAGATCAACATCTGAAAAGTGTAAAAAACAAAAAACCCAAAGAGAGCAGATGGGTTTTAAGAAAAAAGCAGCATTTTGTACCATCTGAAGACAGGCAATGGAAGACCCACAAGCCCCCAAATACATTACCGTATTCCAGCTGAGTGGTGAGAGAGGCGTGGAATTACAGTTTCCAAATGCTGCTTTGGAAGGATTGGCTTCACTTTGGCTAGCTGCCCTAAAAGAAAAAAGCTTGACTGTACGCCTGCCTTTACTTGACTGTCAAGCTTAAAGTTAGTCTATTTTAATACCAAGGTTTTTGATAACTGGCTTGTTGTATTGAGGGCTCCGTGTCTTTATGTCATAGACATTGAAGCAGTGGTCTGACAGAGAAGGGGTTGTTTTATTTAGAGGCATAAAAATGTGACCATCATCTGCATAAGTGATAATACTGTGTTTCCTGAGTATGGAACCTAATGGGAGCAGGTAGAGAAAAGAGGGCCTAAAACTGAACTTTGTGGGACCCCATGTCGGAAAGGAGCAGGAGAGGACAGCATCACCAAGGCTGACAGAAAATGTCCTATCAGTGAGATAAGACTGAAACCATTGTAGAGCTGGTGCCTCTGATACCCACCTAAAGCCATACACCATACAGAAAACAATGCAATCCAACCACAGCCACAGCCGACCGCGCAACCCCAGACAACGGAAGCGGTGGCTCCACCAGGTGCACCGCACACCACCCCCGAAGGCGCCCCACCTCCCAACATTCTCATGCCCAGTGGGGACAACCCCAGCCTGCAAGTGAAAAATCCCTAAGCCCGGCCCCCATCGACACCCCCCACCCCCCACCATATCTCATCCTGATACAACAGAGCAGTAACCAGCCCACGCCCACCTGAACCTGCATGTCCCGCCCCCCAAGAGGTATTTGTGTGTTGTAAATATTCTTTGTGTTTTGGCGAATAACTGGAATTAGAAACTGAGAGGCGAGCTGCCGTCGGGCGCAGCAAACAGGGCCACCATGATGGCCCTCCTCGCCCCACCCAGCCCGACATGCCCGCCTCCAACCACCCTACCTGTGTATGTAGTGGAGAGCGGGGGAGGGGAGGGGTCAGGAGATGTGGGTCCAGAGGTAAGTAAAACCTCCCTCCAGAAGGTGAGCCGCTGGCCGCACTAGGTCCCCCTGTTACCTGGGGCCCCCAAAGAGCCGGACAGGCCCGGAGCAGAGAAAGGCCAGTAATTGAGTATAAACTACCTTTTCTAGAACTTTTGAGAGAAAAGTCTGTTTGGAAATGGGCCTGTAATGTGTACACACTGAGGGATCTAGGGACTTAATGACAGAGAACTTAAAAATTGATTCAGGAAGTACTTTGGTGCTGCAGCCTGGGTGCATGCAGGATTGTCATTGTTTAACTAAGCAGCTGACCTTTTCATCGGTGACATTACTGCTTCATTTCTCACTGCAGCCATTCTAACTATTCATCACGTTCCTCTAAAGTATTTTCCAGGCAAATTCACCCTCTATCTCCTAACATTCCCCTCCCGTGGCCACCTCAAAGCTTCTGACGCTCTTCCATTAGAGACATAACAAACACCAAGCAGCATATTAACACTTACACCTTGTTTGGCCTCACTCTTATCTCATGCAAATAGTTGCGGACATTGCGACATATTTCAATAGCTTGTGTTAATTTTCAGCCCGCCACACAGAAAACCTGTCTGTGTTGACACAATTGTGTCTAATTTCATGGCTGGATTCTGGGAAAGAGGTTTGCCATTGTTTGAACTGCACAAGGACATTTTTTCTGTCAATAAGCTTTCATTTTCTACTGTTGAAGGATTTCTCTGCTGTACCCTGAATTTAGAAAAAACAACAACTGAGGAGTTGATGGTTTTGGGACCAAAGAAGAGGAAAAAAACCACACGTCCACATAGAGAATTTTTAACTGTGTCAACACATTAAGTCTGTTTTATTCCAATGATAATTGAACTCTGCAACATGAGACTTATTTGTAGACTTTTAGATACATGTAAAGTAAAAACTAAGTAAAGGCAGCTTATTTATTAAGTGCTTGTCACAGACAGTCAAAAAGCACTGTATTTCGCAAGAAGATGAGATGTATAATCTGAAGCCTAGGCATATGGGGATCCCACAATCTACTGGGAGCCAATATAAAGAGCGTAGAATAGGAGCGATGTGAGCTAGAATGTGTTGATAGCTTAGCGTTTTGTATCACTTGGAGGCGTGAAAGAGATAATTTATTCAAGCTGGTAAGCAGGGCATTATGATAATCTAATTTCAATGACACAAAAGCATGAATATTTTCCAGTTCAGCTGGGAAGACCATAGCAGTTTAAAAATGTTCCTTAAGTGAAAGAAACAGGAATACAACTTTAAATGGGAGTTGAAGCCCAGAGAAGAGTCAAATATTACTCCTGAATTTCTTAGCAGCTAAATAAAAAGAAGAGCTAGAATCATGGTCTACGTTGCAGATATTTCCTTGAGATTAACTTTCAACATAAAATGAAAAAGAAATGTTTAATACTGACCACTTACTGATGTAGGCCTGCTATTATTTTAGATAAAAGTAACCAAGTTTCAAAGACTTGTAATATCCTTCATTATCACAATAACACTCTTCTCAATGGTTGAAATTTTTTATTTGAGTTAAAAGATTGAATGATCGCAGCAAAAGGAATCATGGAGAAAGAAAATAATAAAGGACCCAGGACTGAACCTTGTGGAACGTCACAGGTTCGGTAGGCAAAGTTAGAGGTGAATAAAAGCACCACATAGAGTTGGGGAGAAAGGTAAAGTAGAACGTTGGGCTCTAAATTATTTGGAAATAATCTGATAACTCTTCTTAGCTAGATAGGCAGGAATGGTTGTGTTTCTAAGATCATTGCTGATGTCTTTCCTCCTTGACATTATGTAAACACACACTTGAATGCTGCAGACTCACAAACATCCAAAACCCCTCATTGCACACACATGTTAATATCTAAATGCATTTATTCAGCATCATCTGGCTGCTTCTTACCCTCTTTAGTACCCTGAAAGCAGGAAGTGTGTACTCAGTTTTTCACACACTAATTCTGCATTCGTGTTCATACTCATTGAAGGTTTTATCTACTTAATTTCAAGACCAGTTAAACAGCACACTATTTATTGAATTTAACTAAATAAGTGCACAATGTCCAGGAGGAAAGACATCAGCAATGATCTTGGAGAGGCAACTGTTGCTGCCCATCGATCTGCAGAGGGATTTTAAGATTATTTCCAAATGATAAGGATGTGATTTTAAGGGATTTTATCAACTGTTTTTCCTCAAAGTCATAAAAATGAGGCAACAGGACGAACACCAAAGTCATTATAAGTCATTATCTGCGACCTCTAAATAAGTCTTGATACTTCAGCTTGAGTAAAAAGTAATGTGGCCCAACAAATAGATGGATATATTCAACTCTGAAGTCCTACTGCAGTCTAAAAAAAGATGAATTTGCATTCTTTACTTAATTCATTTTTGCCTATGACTCATATTACAACATCCTCAAAGCTCACTCCTTCCCTTTATTGCTGTTTTTCCCTATTCGCTATCTCACTGTGTAAACTCAATATGTGGTCATTTACCAGCTCTAAAGATAAGAACATCATTCGTGTCACTCTCTCATCCACCCTGCCAACAGACCTGCACCCTCTGGGAGCAGCAAGAGTCAACAAAACACACACGCACACACACAGGACACAAAGTTCACACGCAGGTTTAACTCAGCATCTGTTGTGGTGCTTTCAGCCAAAAGCCGTTCTTATGAAAGCAACACAACTCCTTTGTCACTCAACAAAATGACGTCAAATTCCTCATGGTCACACCTTCAACTTTTACTGCCTAATATTTAATCTTTGAGACAACGATTCTCTCAAGACTGAGTCATGATGATGTACAGAAAGTTGTAGGTTTGGAGAAAATCAACACAGCGGGAACTTTGGTCATATCATCATCCCTCTGAAATAGAAGAGCGAGTCATTTATTAACAGGAGGGGTTTGGTGCAGGTTGCAGGTGTGGATTGATTATAAGAAAGAAAGTAAAGCATGGAAACAATCCACCGGGGAGGGTTTATTCTGCGTTAACAGGAAGGATGCCGAGTTCTCTTTTCAGTTTGAGGAAGTGGATTAATTCCTCAAACAGATGCATCAAATCACAGACATGTGAAAAACTAAGTTTATGAGCTAATTAAGGACAAGTTGATTGTCATAAACATCAAAATTCACATTCTCCTGTGAGTTTTTCCCCCCATAAATTAAAAAAAATATTGAGTCAAATGTTTGTTTTTTTCATACAAATAGATCCTTTTTTTTTTTTTGGAAAAGTGGGATTTCGAAAAAGTTACCGCAGCTTTTTTTTTGTTTAAACAACTTGATTCACTTTGAAAGCCACATTTTAAATGACTGAAAGGGAAAAAAAGAAAAGAAAAAAGGAAGGTGAGCGCTTTTAAAATCAAATTACTGTGAAACCTTGAGCTCGTTTTTACTGAGCTGCAGTCAAAGAAGCTATAACTTCTTCAGCAAACAGAGGGAAAACCATTTGAAGATAACGTCCTTGTCAGTGTTTGTGTTGCATCCCGGAACACCAGCCCTCTCAGGTCACGGCTTTATTAGGTGTCTTGCCATGTTAAAGGAGGGACTGTGAAACATTCAGTTCATTAAATCCCCTTTAAAAATGAAGAGGGGAAAAAATGGCAGCATTCCTTTTAATCCCCTGTTGTGCAGTTGAATGAACTGCGAGCCTGTACGTCAAAGTGGTCCAACACTTTCTATAAAGTCTGGTTTATGTGTCCCGTTTCATCTGATCTTACGTCACAATAAAGAACTAGAATGAACATTGTTTTTTAGTATTTAGTTTGCCCTGATCCCTTCTACACAAAACAAACATGTTACTGACATAAAATGCACAAAGACAAAGATAAATCTGTAGTTTTAGATGCTGCTGGGTGTAAAGTTTGAAGGTATGAATTTGAAGAATGCAGGATACTAATGTAAGGGAATCAAGAAAGCAAAAATTCAGGACGAGTCACAGTAAAAAAACAAAGAGATGGAAATCACTGCTGAAGTTCCTCATTTTTCTCTCGATGGGTAAATCAGCCATTTATGCTACCAGCACTGATGCAGTCTCATGCTAGATGGCGGGTGGACCGTGGACTAGCAACACGCAATCCATCCTGCTCCAATCTAACTTGACTGTTCAGCACTGGGGTCAGAAGGAACCAGACTGGGGTAGGGTGGGGTGATAATAATAATAATAATCCTACTCTAAATGTTCTACTAAAACGTTCACAAATAGACAAGCAGTACTAAAACACAAAAAACAGAACAACAACCCCTTAACACAAACCCCTCAGAAACAATGTGACATCTGAGCTGCATACTGATTGGTTGAAAGGTAGCCTGAGCTGGGAGGGGCTGATTTGGACCAATTAAAAAGTATTTTTCTGCCCTACTGAACTTTGGCAGACCCTAAGGACGCTAAGTCAGCTTCCATCTTGAATCCTGTCTCTTCTCTGAGCTCCTTCTTGTCAGTAAAAGTCAGTCAAACGTCAACTCGTCTCATTTCTTGCTCTGCCAGTTTCTCTTTTCCTCTGATAATGTCTTCCTGTGTTTCTTTGCTGAATCGGTCATGGTGCACATTCAAAACAACCAATGTGTTGATACCCTGTTGATAGCATGTGATGTGACATCATAAAGCACATTACATTGTTGTAAAGTGTGGTTTCACAGCCTCTGCATGCTGCGGGGTGACGTCAGCTCCAGGAATGTGCATAATGAATACCAGTGTCATCAAAATGAGCCAGCAGGGAGTTTTAAGGTTTGAAAAACTTGTCTAGTATTGCTTTAAAACGCCACCATCATAGATGAGAGGCCCACAGCTCAGACTGTGACATATTTCAGTTACTGCCACCCAAGTGGCAGCAAAATGCTATAAACACATGAATTTATATCAACAGCAGCACAAATGTTGGCCAGTATGTTTACACACCAAGTGGGTGGGGCTTCAAAAGCATAAATTGTACTTTAAATCTGTACCTTTTGTTTTAAAAAGGGACAGACTATTTAATTTAATTGTATTTTATTTTATTGTGTTTTAAGTTTCTGCTCAATTTTTGTAATTTTGGAAATTTTGTATTTTAAATTTTTGTATTGTTGTGACGACCTCTGCACCGCACTCTGGCACAACAATTTCCTCCGGGATTAATAAAGTAATTCTTATTCTTATAATAATGATGTAATTTCCCCTTGGGGATCAATAAAGTATAATTCATTCATTCATAATAAATATGAATGTGGGCAAAGGATCCTCAAACACCATCTTCCTTCAGTTGCAACGAGCAGCTACTGAAATGGACGGTTCAACATGTTACCCTCAATTTGATGTCAGTAATTGTTACAGATTACTCCTTTAAATCAGACTAAAACAGACACAGATCCACCTGTATTCAAATCTACGATTAAATGTACATTTAATTGTTGAATAGACAGCAAATCAATCAGCAAAGCAGGACAGAAATTTTTAATGATCTTAATCTCCATGTTTTCCTGAATAAATACAGGATCCATAACATATTCACAGCCAAGTGACTGGTGAGTTATTAGATCGAGTCTAAAAAGCCTGCATCAGCCCACTGAGAGAGGACCACACTGCCATCTAGTGGAGGAAGTAAATACAGCTCCAATAAGTTTAGCCTGTTACTCTGCTCACCAACAACACTGACAGAGGCAAAGCAAGTCATGGTAACAGCAGTTTTTATTGTTTTGTCCCCATTCAGTCACTTTTCAATTCATTGGACAGACTGTGAAACATGTCACAAGAAGTTAAAAGAACGAAGAAAAAAAAAATCAACAACATCGGCTACAAAATTTGGCGATGATTTGAAAAAAATTTATTTTTTTAAAAAAAGAACGGGAATTAAAATGGTAAAATTTAATTTGTACAGAAGGGGGGGGGTTAGAATGAAATAAGATGTAGTGTTTTTTTTTTTTTACATGATTTGTAAACAATAAGAAAGAATGCGCGATGTGGAGGAAAGATATTGAACACTGGTTGGCATGAGACATGTACAGAAACCTTTGAGTCATGTACAAAAAGTTTAAATATAGTCGTACAGAAACATGACATCTCACATAAAACAGCATTCCTGCTTCATACAAACCACACCTTTGTCCCTGGTTTACAGTGATATGAGGTATATGTGAGGCTAATTATCTAACACCTCAACATGGCGACATATTACTCTTGATATGACAGCATTGCATTCACTCTGCCATGTTTAATGATTGCTTATAACGGGTCATTGGGGCACAAAGGGGCTCAAAGACTCATTCAGAGCAGCAGAAAGATAATTTCCAGCACTCAAGGCCAGTTGTTGCTATGGAAGACAGCACAATTGTTGTCTTTACATAAAAAAAAAAAAGACATTTGAAAATCAGCAAGAGATCACATCTAACATTTACTAGACAATATCTTGCACCTGTTCGGAGGAATAGGCACCGAGTTTCTACCAGGACAACGTGTACAAATATCTGCAGAAATGCTCGATCATTAATGCATTTTGTCCTCAAAAGTCCATTACAAAGCAAAGCTGCTAATTCAGGTATCAAGGCAACTAAAACTAGGGGTTTGAAATACATTTACATTATCCCGATTAAATATCACTGTATTTAAAAAAAAAGCCCACCCACCCCGAGCTAATCCCTCCCTAAAGGTTAGAAGAGAAAACATTTCATATATCAACCCTCCCCTCTCCTTTGTCCCATAGAAACCATGCAACCCATCGTAAAGGCATTCCCACCCCACAATCAGCTCAACCCCAGACGATCCATCTGCTTTTGCCCCGACAGCAACTCTCCAAAAAAAACAAAAAAACAAAAACAAATCAGTTCATTCCTCACGTTTGAGCTTGATCTGACAGGGCATTTTACACAAGGTAAGAAAGCGGCTCAAAGTGCTTATCGGACTCTTTTTGATAAATAAATCGGAGAATATGAACAGGAGAAGGGGGGGGGGGGGGAGGCCATTCTACTGCTGTCCAACAGCAACCTCTATTGGCCGAAGAAAAGCCCGAACATCACTTCTGTTCTCCAAAAAAAAAATACTAGCTCAACATCTCGCCTCTGAACCAGCTCTCATTTCATTCATCTTCAACTGGCAGATGCCCAAGATTAAAACTGTTACTTTACATAATATATATTCTTATAAATATATATAGATATTCATATATATGGCCCTTATTGAAGAAGACATGAGTTTCACATTGACATGACAGTACCATAATCTCTATATAGCCAAGTAAAAAGTGTTTTCAGTGTTCAAGTGAGCTGGCAGCAGTCTGTTTGTGTCACACTCATTCAACAAGTAAGAAAACGTAAGAAAAAAAAAATTTTCTTTGAAGTCGCAAACTTACACCTCTGAAAAGAGCGCTCACTGCCCCCAATAAGCTCCTCCTTTCTCACTTTTTCCTGAGTAAAACCTGTAACAGACAACTTATTCATTTTCGTTTTTGCCACTTCAGTTCTGGGCATTTCCCTGCCATCATGTTTTTCTTTTTTTTTTTTTCCCTAATATTAGTCTAAACTTGTAAAGTTGGATTGCTCAAACACCTCAGCGTAATGGAAAGGAAATATATCCTGCGCTTGTCTACAGTCACTCAAAGTGTACTTTCATTTTATAACTAATGACCAGACCTAATGTCACTAACATGACAAGAATTAACAGGAACATACATATTTAACTTAAAAATAACAGACTTTAAAAAAAAATTGCATTTGCAGGAGGCCTTGCGGGCTTATTGCAGAGAGAGGAGTGGGCACAAAGACAGAGCATCGGTAGAATTAAAATATAAATGTCACTTAAAAAATAATAATTATAATAATAATAAAATAGGAGCACTAAAAAAAAAAAAGAATATAAGAACGACAGAGTTTTCTCTCCCTCTCAGGTTCTCATCTGTAGCTTTGGCTTGTTGGTGTTTTGGAACCTGTACTTACTGGCTCATTGACATCAGATAACAAACTACTATACCCTGAGAATTCAGACACAGGCGTTCGTATCCTGTGATCCACCTCCACACTAGAGTCAGTGCCGTAAGACAACTCGTGGCCGTCCGACTTAAACTGGGAGCCAAAAGCCTGGGCAAAGTTTTCTATCTGGTAGGAAGGCTTGGAGGAGTCCAAAGAGCCCAGATCCTGCGACAGGACCAGAGGAAAGACCACCACCGTCCCGTTCTTGAGCGGCGGTTGGTCTTTGTGGAGGCTCAGGTCAGATGGGCTGATCTGGAAGGAAGAGGGGGGAGTGGAGGAGTGCTGCTTCTCCAACTGCTCGGTGAGCTCCTGAGACGGGGTTAGCTGCTGGTGTGTGGAGGCCTCCAGGCTGCCCAGGTGGAAGCTGTGCTGTGGCGAGGAGCCCGTCAGCATCGCGAAGTGAGACTTTGGCACAGATGTGGGCAGCGAAGGCGAGGCCACCGACTGGCCGAAGCCGCACTCCAGCGGGGACGTAGTGTAGATGTTCTTGTCGGAGAAGAGGTGGTTTCCCGGGTGGGAACTGGTGAAGGGTCCTGAGGGAGGGAGCCCGGGGCCCAGAGGGAAGCTGGCACTGTGGCTGGTGCGCTCCAAAGCCTGAAGCAGGAAGCGAGAGTATTCGTGCATCATTACAGTCTTGTCTCCCGACGGGCTGGAGGTATCAGTGCCGTGGCCGATGTCGGGTCCGTCAGCTGAGGGGGGGTTCAGCTCCACGTGGTGGTCGCCGATGTCAAAATGAACGTCGTGGTGCGAGCCGTCGGGTTTCTGGGTGTAGTGGTCGAGGAGGCTCTGCAGCACCTCATCGGGGATCCCTGACTTATCGAGGCCAAGAGAAGCATCGTTGTCCATCACGGCGGAAACTCCCCCCTGAATGACGGAGGGCTGGGAAGACAGGTGAACACTGACGTCGTACTCACTGCTGGCCCCTCCAGCCACCGCAGGCCCCGAGGTGTTTGCATTGTTTGCTGCCTGAAGGTAGCGTCTCTTCTTCAGAAACTGCATGGCGTCGTCATAGTTGCTGCTGGTGGAGCCCACTTTAGCCTCATTACCCTGCATGAGGCCAAGGCCGTCCATGCCCCCACCCTGCTCCAACGAGCCGGGCTTGGCCTGCCCCAGACCCGCCTTATCCAGGCTCTTACGACTGGCCTTCTTGAACGCCATCTTTGGAGCTCGGCCGTGGTGGCCGTGCTGCATGCTCGGCCCCGCCTCAGTAGAAGAAGACACCGTCTGGTGCTCCATAGAGTAATCATGGATGCCGTAGCCCCCGGGTACAGCTCCATGCATGTGCGGCTCCCTCGCCTGCCCTGCGTCTCCCTTCTTCTTCTTGCGCTCGCCTCCCTCTGCAGAAGCTTTTGACCGTCCCCTCTTCCTACCAGAACTTCCAGCGTTTCCCTGAGTTATTCCATAGCTGCCCTGTCCCATGTCTACACAGCCCAGGTCCATCATCCCGGGATCCAGCCCCTTCTTTATGGCTTCTCCACAGGTTCGCTTGTGCTTAAGAAGTCGATCTGTCCTAGAAAAATACTTCAGAGAGAACAAACACCACATGTTGCCTTCAGTAATTTTGCAGCACAACGAATCCCAGCGGAGACGAGGATTTATGGGGTTAACAAACCTGTTGGCAGGTCTCACATCTGTACGGCTTTTCCCCGCTGTGCGTCCTCTTGTGCCTCTCCATGTGGTACTTCTGAATGAATCGCATGTTACACTGGTCGCAGCTGAATGGCTTCTCTCCTGTCAAACAAGGACAGCACGACTCGAGGTTAATCGCCCTCTGCTGCATTGAAAACACACACAATGATGCACAGATGGCATCGGGGCCCTTGGGTGACTTGAATAGTCACCGTTAATTACTCACCACTGTGGATTTTCTCGTGTCGCTGAAGAAGGTACTTCTGAATGAAGCTCATGTTGCACTGACTGCATCTGAAGGGTCTTTCACCTGAAGGGAAAACACACAGGACGAGTGTTTAGTAGTGTTGTTTCCATCGGATTCATCTCTACCGATTCAGCTCAAGTCAGACCCGAACACACTCCTCATCCCACGGTAATGATGGTCGACTACACCAACATGTTACAGGCTTTCATGTCATTGCGTTCATCTCATAGTAAATCTTTGATTTGCTTGCAGGAAAACAGGCCACAGCTCTCAAAGACTTCTCAAATAATATGTAAAGACAAAATTAGTCAAGAAGTTGGGGAAAAAAAAAAGGACCCCAAAGAAAGAAAAAAGGGACTACATAGAGCTTCTAATGTGATTAACGGTGTGTAACTTCTAATTTGGACTCCCTTATAAAATCAATTTTCTACATCACTGAACTGGGAGGAATGTGACAACACAATTATCATGTAACAGCTATACACTCTCACACCTGACAATTAACAGTTTCAACCAAAAAGATAATCAAAAAAAAGAAGTAGTTTTAAAACAAGGGAACAGGTTTGAGTGACAGAGATTTAAATTACAGATGCAGAGAAACGACCTAGATCCAGGCTTCGACATACTTCACCCGAGAATGACCAGAAAACAAAAAAAAAACCCTGACTGACCACAGATGATTATATTCAGACACTATAAAACAGGAGTAGACCACTCTGGTCCTCAGAAGCCGCAGTCCTGCAGGTTTTAGTGTTTCCCTGCTGCAACACATCCGACTCAAATCAATGGCTCATTGACAGGCTGCTGCGGAAGTTTAATTTCAAATCAGGTGTTGTAGCAGGGAAACATCTAAAACCTGCAGGACGGTAGAGCTTTAAGACCAGAGAAGAGAAACTCTTAACTACAAAGTAGCAAAAAAGATACAAGATACAGGGCTAAAGAAGAGGTGACAATCATTTTCTCAGGAAAAAGAGGGGGGGGGAGCAGCTTGGATTTCTTTTTTTAACCTTAAAAATGAATGAACGAAAGTTTGAATTGTGCATTTATGTTTTGTATTTTCTGTGTTTCTTCGTGCATTATTATCATTGGAAACTGGAAGGAAATGTAACCCGTTCCTCTAAGTGCTTATTGGTAGATCTATCTGTGTACTGTAGATGTGGCCGCATGGTTGGTTTGTATTTTTTTCTCTTTCACACTCGTTCTGTCTAAATGCAGGTTTCTGGATGTTTTATGAAGACTCTGATGAATGCCATGTTCGATGCATCTCAGATTTTTACTTGTATGCTTGTACCAGAAATCCTTCTGCATTCATGTGTTAAGCTTTAACCAGGAGATAAATACAGAATTGCAAAGCATTGGTTCTTCTCCCCAAAACACAGCCATACCTTGCACATTATTATGACCACACAAACTACCAACACCACCAGATTTCACTTGGAAAGAAACTGATCCAGGTGAAGCAACAATACAGAGCTCAGTCTTAAAACTTTACTTTAAAATGGCCTTTTTTAAAAAGCGGAAAATTAATCTGCGCCGAATACTAATAAAAAGCCTACATCAGTAACACTGCTGACCTGGTGAATGCACAAGCTAATTTTATATTTCATACTAGTGCCTGAGGCATGTTGGGTTTATTGTAGTCTCAGTCATAAACAGTAGGTGTCGCTATTGGCAAAATTACACCGTTACAGTTCAAAAGTAGCATTAGAAGAACTTGATCAGCTGAAAACAGTAAAACTACCCTGAATGCTACGTTTATTATGCTCATTTTGGCTCACACTGCCAATCGTAGGGTTGAGAGTAGAGACCATGAACCCAGTTATTAAAAAATAGAACAATCAGGTAGATAGATCCAAATGATTCTCTCTACTCTCTCTCCACAGTCAATTAGCAGAGGCTTTTATCCAAAGCGACTTACATCCGAGTACAACAGTAATGCCAACACTGGCAAGGAGGGTTAAGCTCTTTGCCCAAGGACAACGACAGTTGACCGGGGGAGCAGGATTTGAACCGCCGACCTTTTGATCATTGGACGACCTGCTCTACCGCCTGAGCCGCTGCCGTCCTCAATGCTGATGAAAGCCAGCAATGAGAATAAATAAGATTCTGTATCTTAACATGAGGAGATCAAGACAGACTAAATCATCTTGTATACGCCAGACACGAAGAAGAAACGTACATTTCTGACACTCAGTGTTTACTGGGAAAATTATGTGAAAATGGATCATTGAGGTCGTCCCATCAGTCATTAGAGACAGCAACTACAATCCTCATATTTCATCCATCCAGAACTATTGCCCGTCAACATCATCCCGCCATCTGCGCTGATCGTTCTGGTCAGAATCAAGATAAATCTCTACATGGGCAAATAAAGAGTGGAGAAAGTGCAGACTTTCATACCTGTGTGTATTAGGACATGTCTGCGAAGGTGGTAGGAGCTTCTGAAGGATGCAGTGCAGTGTTCACAGATGTGAGGCTTGGCTCCTGGAGACAGACCGCCTCCGTCTGCATCCAGCATCATTGATTGCTGCAGAGTAACACAAGAGAGGAAGAGAGGTCACAGTCGGGCAGTGCTCTGTGTCAACTGGACATTAAAACAACTTCCTCCTGCCCAACAGGCTCAGCACTATTTTTATTATCAGCACACATTCTGTTATTTTTGTCAGTGAACAACATTTAGAGCTGCTAGTGAGAAAGAATTCATTAAGTTTATAAACATGTACAAATCTTTATTGACATTAAATGAAGGTAACAATACAGATCAGTTCTGGACCTTCATTTAAAGTGTGAAATATTTTAAATATATTCATTCATTTATTTGAATATATGTGTGTGTGTGTGTGTGTGTGTGTATTGCTATGCTTGCTCTCCTAGCCTAACCATGTGACTCACAACCTATGATTAGAGACTGGATTTGTTCCCAAGACATTTGAAAAAGTGTGAGTGCGCCTTTTTTTCTAATTAAAATACAAGTGCTCTCTCTCCCTTATAATTACTGCAATTGCCTTCTAACAGGATGCAGTATTTTTGGGGGGAATTGTGAAGAGCTTGCACAGAGATATGAGTTACATTCTTGAAATGAGCCTGTTTACAGGGGATGTAATAAGTTGGCTGGTCATTCAGTCATGTAGTATTATTGTCATGGCAAAAAAGAAATGTTTACTTCTTTACAGCTAATTCTTTTGAATGTGTCTGTCTGTGGCTTTGCTTTAGCGGCCTGTTCACGTCCCTAAAGAGGATGAGGCAAAAGAAAAAGAGAAATGTTTACTGTAGTTGGTTAAACTCCAGCCTGTTGGACAATTATTGGTATGGCATTAAAGACATAGGCAAACAAAAGCTACCTATTTTTCTTGCAAGCAAGCATTGATTTCCCTGTGTGAAATGTTGATGGTGGATTGTATCTGCTGCTGCTGGCTCACTAATGAAGCCAGTTTCATGTGTTTATTAAAATGTCTCTAGCTGACTGTTTCCAGCTGCTCATTTTGATAAGAGAACCTTGTGAAATGGGGGTTTTGATATGAGTATTATAGTCAAAGTCTGAGGCAGAAAGTATACTTGCAAGTCAATATGTTGATTTTTGTTTTTCTCTCTATTTCTTTTAAAGATTATATCCATTAGCAAGCTACTAGCTTATCCACATGTAATAGTTAAAAATAAATCTTTTGTTGTATAAACTTACAAGCGTAGCTCTATCGTCTCAGCCAGCCCACATAGTAACTTTTAGGGATGTATAAGGATCATCATTTTTCCCTTTTTACATTTATGATCAAATAGTGTTTATAATTCTCACATGTTAGTTGAGCCATAGTTTGACATGCTGGTGCTAGCCTTAGGTCTGTTTTGGGGGGTGTTGTTGCTGATAATTAATTGATCTTTTTAAACCAAAATGTCCTTCAACTAAAGTGATCATGGTCATTTGCTCTTACCTTTTAGTATTGTATGGTATAAAGTAAGTGGTTAATTATTTCAAATCATATAAAGTAGTAAGAACTAAACAAGTTTCTGAAGTATAGTTCCGATCATTTTGATCCTGTAAAGTGCTGTCCCTACAAGATTCATGAGGGAAATATGGGTTTCCCCTTTGGACCAAATGTAATTATCAAGTCTGTTGGATAACAAGCAACAAAGTGTGCATATGGAATGAGGATGGGGTGTGACTGAAGCAACTAAAGGCATCATGCACCTTCTACGGATGCAAGAGATTAGTAGAATTAGAAGACAATTTTTAGTTGAGCAGTCTTTTTACATTGCAATTGTCACTTCATGTATGCTGTTTTATAGGTTGCCATAGTCACATATAAACAACACATTACATGAAACTTTGACAAATCTTGCTTTGCCTTTAGGCTGTGACATTTCTTTGTTAAGAATAATAATTTCTACTAAAAAGAAAGAGAAGAACAACTTGATACACATCTTCTGACCCCCCTTGGATACCATTTGCACAGCAATAATGTTGACACATCACACAGTAATAAACTGTAGATATATACAAATTATTATTTTTTTCATTCTGTTAAAGGGGCAAATAAAGATTTCAGATTTAAAAAAAACTGACTAGGTTATACCGTGCTTCCTGCCTCATAGCCGCTGGGATAGACTAAAACTCCCACGTGACCCAGCATTGGAATGAGTAAAGACAGTTGATGGATGGATGGATGGATGGATGGATGGATGGATGGATGGATGGATGGATGGATGGATGGATGGATGGATGGA
>JAOXYM010000022.1:19662672-19697903 GCA_028567055.1 Leptatherina wallacei | reverse complement strand
TAAATATATTCATTCATTTATTTGAATATATGTGTGTGTGTGTGTGTGTGTGTGTGTGTGTGTGGGGGGGGGGGGGACATGGGAATATAAAAGATCAACACGTCTATTTTCTGTCAGTGTGTAATTTCTGAGATAACCGAGTGCAGAGAGGACTAAATAAAACAGGGCCATATTCACAAATAGATAAATACTAAACAAACCTTTGCCTCACTCCTCTTCTTTCTTGGTTTACCCTCCTGTCCGTCACCGTTTGACCTCCGACCTTTCCTCCCAGCGGCCTCCTTTTCTAACGGGCTTGGCAGCTGCGATGATGACAAAGGAAGAGGCAGAGGGCCGTGAGAGTGAGCCATGACAAGAAAATCACTTGATTTAAGGTTAAGGGTCTCCCGTCTTAGACCATCATGAAAACTCGTCCATGTTTGTTGCTCATGCAAACAAACAAAACACTTAATGTGCAGCGACTGTCTGGTGGAGGCTCATTATGAAGTGGTTCTTGTGGGCGCTGGAACAAGGCGCAGAATTTATGGGCCTTATATGGAGATGCAGCATGCACACCTCAAAGAGAGAACACATTTAAACACCATTACTTATTAGTGGACTTTAATTCAGACAAGAGAAGAAGGTTTTTAATTCCCTCCATCTTCCTGAAGTTTGCACGCAGCTCCTCGAGGCCATATGGGGAGTGACAGCACAAATGTGGGTGCACCTGCTTGTCTTAAAATCGGCCCAATGTTTTGAGTATAAACAGGGATGAGTCAAGCCAAAATAAAAAGGAGGCCAAATTTGCCTACGATGATTTGGCTTGGAAGAAAAAAGAAATCCAACACAGACAAAAGAAATGGTATCAATGCGAGAATAGCAACAGTTTACAGGCCTCCACAAACACACACAACACCAACTCTAATTTATCACTCTTAAATACAACCCGAATTAGTCTTTGATTAGCAAAAAATTCACCCGCAAATTATTCTTTTTATTCATTTATAAGCAGCTTTACCCACTTTTTATATAACAGTAATAACAAGATGCCACAATGGTCAAATAAATCCTCATAATAATAAAAACTTACTTAAAATAGTCTTTGGAAAGAAAAAAAGCAGCTAAATGAAGACAATAATTGAATCTGTTCAATATTCAGACCTGGCGACCTCCGATGACTTACTATTGTTGGGAGAGTGTGGATGTGTATATTTCTATTTGAATGAGCACAAAAGACGTCTGAAATAAAGTGCAAGCTCAAATAAGACAGCTGTGTCCTTGCCAAGACGCTCTCATTCATGCCGAGGCTGGATGACATCACCGCTCTGCCCAGAGAGGGGAAACTACTTTGCATCTTAAGCTGTTGAGAGATTTATGTCTCCATAACTGGTTTCACACAAGCTTTCTGTGCGGCGGCCATCAGGCTCCTCCCTCTCAGGATTTAAAATGACGAGAAAGACTGAAGTTATTCCAAAATTAATCTTTGCTTGGAGCATGCAGCTGATAACAAACCCAACACTGATCACAACAACATAAAAACTGACCAAATTATCATACAGGTTACAGAAAATGAGCTGAAATCAGTGAGGAACGTAGTTCTCATCTCCTGAGATTGGACTGAGATTAAGATTGGATTTCGGGAAGGCAAGGTCTTCATTTTGGTCACTCAGTATAATAATATGCAGGTAAGCTGAGCCCAACAGGACCATTTAACAGAAGTGTTCTCCTTTCCCCAGCTTACAGGTACAGGAGGGAAATCAATTCAATGGTCAAATTATTTCCAACTCAGTTACGATACGAGCTGAATGACATGCACGAGGGAATCCAGCCATTTGATTCAGGTGTGTTGGAGAAGGGATGCGTCTGAAAGCTGCAGGATAGTAGCTCTGGAGGACTGGACTTGGCCACCCATGGTCTACACATATCAGTGTGTGTCTTATTTTTCCTGCAAACTGAGATCTTCATATGACCACTCTGTGTTTGTGGAAGCAACAGAACCAACATCCCCCAAATGCTGACCTGTGTTTATAAACGCTGGTGCAAAAAGGATTTTGGAGTTGTGTTTTGAGCCGGATCTATAAATGCCAACTGGTGACATTAAAACAAGCGCAGGATGAGAAACACTGAGCTCATGTGGTTAAACTGAACTTCATGGTGAAGCTTTGTTTTAAACTTCCCTATCAGATGAGGCAGACTATACGAAGCAGATTCTTGTCTTTGACTGGGGAATATTTGATGTTACTGTAGCACCAGAAATCAGTGCTTCAGTGGCCCAAACTGGCACTGGAACCACTTTGATGGAAAATAGGTTAAATGACTTTTTTTTCAAGGTTATATCATATAATATATGCAGACCAAGAAACATCAGTGGTACTTACGACGGCCATGTTGGGGTCGTGCACCAGCAGGTTGTGGTTGTTACCCACAGTCACCTCCAGCAGCTCCGTGCTCTTCCCCAGGCCTCCAGGGTAGAGCGGCAGGCGATAATCGTGCTCCGACTGCTTCTCCTGCTTGATGCCCATGGTGTGAACATAGTCTGCCACCCCAGCACATCCCAGGCTGCCGCCCTGCACACCCATGCTGCAGTCAGGAGAGTCGCGCTCCTTCTTCAGGATCATTTCATGCGGTGGAAGGTCCTGCATGACTGTGTGGAGCCGGGTGAAGCTGGTCACCGGGGGGAGATGGCTGAACATGATCATGCCGGCTCCAAAATTGGAGTCCATGCTCCCGTTGGAGCGCAGGAATTCATTCCCTAGCTTGTCTTGAATGATGCTCATGGTGAAGGCTGGTGGGCAGGAAAACTATGGGGTGGAAATCAATGTTATCCTGTGAGGGACATAATGGCAGCAGGCAATGTTTATAACAGTGAAAACCCTTAGCACCATGATTTAAAGAGATAATATAAATAACAAATCACCCTGTGGGGGGACACAGAAACAATCATCAACAGACAACAGTTATGAGCCAGTTAAGCTTGGTCTCAGGAATCAGTGTCACGGCCTCTGCTCTCACAACCAGGCTTAGGCAGATTAAACTGATGGTTTGTGGGTCAACAAAGGGTTACAGTCTGGAACACATGGAAACAAGGTGGAGAAACAGCACACCAAACTCCCTCTGGATGATTACAGTATGCATGTTTGGCATTTTGAGGCCAAAAAGGTCACAACGACTGCAGTCCCAGACACAACAGACACGCAATGACAGGATTGAAGTTGTGTGTTAATCTTTTTGATGGAGCTGTCTGACCCAGTCATCCTATTTGCATGAGCTTATCTGCCAATGAGAGTCCACACAGACTGCATTAGAATGACCGTTTGTGTACTTGTGTGGCTGCTGCGTAAACAAATCAACTGTTTGTCCTGTTATAGCTCTGAATTAGTGCTGTTATGGACATGTTCACATTAAGGATTCAAGTTTGATTTCCATTTTTGATCAGATGTGGAATGCAGCTGGAACCAACACAATCATGAAATCTAATTTGATGATTGTCACATAAATAATTACAGTTAACAATTTAATTGTCTTTTGCTGATCCTTCTACGCCGCCGTTACAGTATAAGCCTAATATCATAAATATAATAAACAGACTTTTGTAAGAGGAAGAGTTTAGAGATGTTGAGTACAGGAACACAAATAAGAAACTTAATATTTCTACGTTTATGTTGCAAACTCTGTTTTTTTAAATTTTTTATTTAATCTTTTTTGACAGAATCAGACAAAGTACCCCAAGTTATGGGGTTCTCCTTTTTCGAGAACATATTGTTGTCATTAATGCCAATAGATGCTCAGTGGAGGTAAACAGCTTGTGTTGCTCATTCTCCATTCAGATGGGATTAAACGAATTCAGATGAAAAGGATGCATGAAGATGATGCGCTTTTGTGTGCGGTCTGGTCAACCCTCAGCTTTGGGAAAACCATGTAAACAGTAATAGAAATGTGTCAGATTGAGTTGTTTTTTTTAATAGGTAAAAGGAAATAATTAAATCAATTATGCAAAATTATGCTGGTTAAGACAGCTGGTTATTAAGGTTTTGAATCGGACACATCTCAACCAACATGTATGTGGAATATGTAGAAATCTGCATGAAGTACGGTATGTAGATCAAATCATTTTCATACCTTAAAGTAGATTTTATGCAAGTTAATCTAGGATGAGAAACGCAACATAACCAGGTTACTTTTAAACATGAATACTCTTGCAATGGGGTGTTTAATGCATGCATTTGGAAGAGGTTGAAATATACGTTTAAGATTAACAAAAATGTTTAAGAAGTGCCCCTTTGCAGCTAGGTTTCAATTATTTTCCATTAGTGTTAAATTAGAAGTGATCATAAATCAAAATTAAACCTTTTGCAATTATTTTTTTGGCAACATGATCGACCCATCCATCAGTCTGTCTGCTGCCAAATGCCTTCAGCTCTGATGGAGCGTTAGCAGCAACTCAGCTAGCACAAACATAACGTTGGATAAACACTAAATAAGACTTTATTTTACTCTGATAACTTCAGCTTTCATTGATGTATTTCAGCAGACAAACTGTGTGCTTCACACTGCACATTTATATGAACTACCACGCTTGTTCGGTGTGAAATTAGCAACCCGGCTAACCATTTGGCTAAGCAGTCTTGCGGGGCCCTTCTTTGTGATGCAGGATCGGGCAATAATTAATATGGCCATGCCATAACAGCAGCGGATCTGCGCTGATGGACGCCAAACTGCGAACACGAGCCAAAAAAAGCTACACAACACGAGAAACGCCCCCCGTTTTTTAATAGCATAACACCAAGATTAGTTTTTAATACTTACTGAAGTTTAAATTGAATACTTTCAAATTAAAGGCAGATTTCAAACAAGCTAAATCTGCAACCTGTGAAAATATCAAGAACGAAAGCTGGTTTGAACTAGAAAATGAAAGGAAATTGGGCTTTTTTCTCCTTTTTTAAATTTCTTTTTTTTTTAAAAAGGGTTTTCTTCAAGTTGTTAGCTTATTTCCTGGACAGTCAACCGACTGTAACTGATGGAGCGACACACAGGCACGACCCATAACAAACGGCCCATACAACTCCAGCGAACAATGATGCTCGTCCCGACTAGCCGAGACGGCTAACTTAGCGGCTAACTAGCGGCAACACAACGTTAGTGCGCTTCGCTTTGTTGTCCGTCCCGTAACGGCGAGTTTCACCCCAACGGCCGCCAACTCTGCTCAAACGTTAGTACCATAAATTTCCCTTACCGGTGCAGGACCATGACCCGCTGCTGTGGCTCGCGTAGTTCACCCTAAGCTGTCCGTTTTAAATATCTAGAGCCAAAACATTGTTCTCCCGCAGCAGCTGGGTTCTTCCATCTTGGCTCGGCGCAGAGCATTGTGGGTCCTGGAGGCGGACGCGTCCCGAACAGAGACCAAGGATCCTTATCAGCAGTCTACATCACTAATAGCGTTCTACGTGTAGCCTTTTCAAAGTGTCTGTCAGCTTTAAAGACTTTTTACTTGTTAAAAAAGTCTTTCTCAAACTTGATATGGATTTAATTATAACAGTTGATTTGATTACAACATATTTGTTGAAAAAACATGAAAGCAAAACCAAAAATCTTAAAAGACCAGTTAATAAATCCTTTAACTCTGTTTTATTCAGTAGAAACACAATTTGAAAGCTGTAATAAACTAAATAAGCACAAATGTAAACACTGTAATGGTCATACAGCAGTAAATTAAGAGTGGATTTACTACAGTATCTAATCATTAGAATTGCAAGCCACTTGCATGTAAATTAACAGTTAATCCAGTCCAACTAATAACCACAAATTACCTCAAATCCATAAAAGGACACATTATCCCAGTGTCTTCGCAGAGCTAGACTAAATCCAGAAGATTTCAATGTTGAATATCCAAAAGTAAATAAGCAGCACACACATAAAGCTTCAGACCAGGGCTGATTATTCTCATTTTACTGTTTTATACTCAGAGCATGCTCCGATCCAGGCTGAAATAGTCTTTTTTCGACTTGAGTTGAGGAAATTGGTGAAACTAAGATTAATCAACCATGCACTGAAGATTTATGCACGCTACCTATCAACCCACTTTTAAATTTGCAATATGGGAAGAGTAAATAACTGTAATTTATCATTAAAATTAATAAATGAAAAAGACCATGCATACTAATACTTACCAGTAAATCTAACATGCCTGTTTTTAGACTGTGGGAGGAAGCCAGTGTACCTGGACGGAACCCACACATGCACAGGGAGATCATTTAAACACCAGAGGCCCCAGGCAGCAGCGCCAACCACTAAACCACCTTCCAGCCCACAGGATGTTGATTTGCTTCGTAATTTCTGCACTTCAGTTGTAACAGAAACAGTTTAACATTTGCATGTGTTCACATTGTCACAAAAGAAATGGCCTCTGATAAGTTTTCCGCTACAAAATGTCAGATGGTTAAGGAAAGAGAAGTTAAGAGATATTTGTGACAACGTGGTGGCACGGGGTACGCAGCGGCTTCAGTAATTTGCAGCATCTCTTTCTCATTAATAGAAAAATATAAAGTAATGAGAGGTGGCTCAAGACTTCAGCAAAATAATGTGAAACAAAAATCTAGTTTTGTCTGGTTTGTTACATAGTAACAATAGTTCATAGATATCTTACTTTATATGCTGATAAAGATTAGTTTGAAATGATGGTCTTGGCACTTTACTAGATTAAAATGGTCACTGAGAACAAATAGTTTGTCTTTTTCATTTCTCTTCTTTCTAATAATAAATTAACTAATAAAAGAAAAAGCCTTCAGAACAAAGGTTAGGGAAAAAATCTAATGTCTGAAGCTGATTGTTAATATTGTGTCAGCCATCCATTCAGGGAATCATAACAGATGTTTTTTAGAAGAAAAGCTCTTAGATCTGCTGGATGAATGACTATATAGACATCTGAGAGCACATCAGAGTCAGACCCCCCCCCCCCTCCCCCCCCCCCCCCCCCCCCCGCCCCATACACACACACACACACACACACACACACACACTTTGATTGCTTCTATTACTGAAGCAATTAATTCAGATAGCATAATTGAGAAGGAGCAGTAAAGTAATGCAGAAAAGGTCTGAGCGT
The DNA here is from genome assembly GCA_028567055.1 of Leptatherina wallacei. Classification (NCBI taxonomy): domain Eukaryota; kingdom Metazoa; phylum Chordata; class Actinopteri; order Atheriniformes; family Atherinidae; genus Leptatherina; species Leptatherina wallacei. Next base: position 19,690,822 of record JAOXYM010000022.1, on the reverse strand, counting down.
GCATTTTTGATGTTCCTGCTCTGTTCATATGTCCATGATGATGAGCCTTACAGTAGGTGGTGAGTCTTTGAAAATGCTCTTCCTGGTGTGTTTAAATGTATGCATGATGGGGATGAACTGTTACTAAACATAAACTATCATTAAACTACTATAAATAACTTTATCTAAATATTAATTTGATGATTTAATCTTTCTTTTTTATTGTCCAAAAACATGTTGTTGCATTGATTTCATTGACCAACTATGATAATCATCCCACCTTTTTGGGTTGAAAACAACCTGCGGTACTGTTAGATGGCTCTTAGCAATGCCATCCTGCCATGGCTTGATTCTATCTACCAATCAGAGGCTGTGTTATCGACTTGTCGCCCAATCAGAGGCTGTGTTTCTGCCCCATCCCCCTGTATACAAAGCTATTCTATAAGGACATTGAGCTGTATGTTTGAGGCATGAGGGAAGGTTAATCTAATATTCCATAAATGTATAAAGTGGATGTTATTCTTTTCTTCATTTCATATGGTTGACATTGAAATGTATAAGAAATGATATCAAATCAAATCAAACTTTATTTTTACTTTTCATACAGATGCATCATAAAGTGCTTTAAATCATAAAACAATTATTCAAAAATAATAACTACATCAAAGTTGAATAGCACACACCCGAACATGCTCTCTTTTTACACACACACACGGCGCAAACAAACACACAACCTCCCCCCCCCCCACCCCTCTTTGCACAAACATAAAATCCAACTTATAGTTTCTGTCTCTTTAACTGAATCGTCAATGTAAAAACATAATTGGAGCTAAACATCTGAAAAACATCTGGCTTGACGCTGCTGTGAGGTAACAATAGCTCGGGGATCCGTCCACATCAGGAGTCGCCTCACCGGTGACCACAGAGGGCATCGCTACAGGAACTGCCCAGATCAGGGCAGGCCAGGGCCCCCCACCACAGCCATAGGTCTGCAGTGCAGGACCCCACCAACCACCCCGACCAAGACAAAATCGAAAATAATAAGCATATAAAAAGTTGTTACATCTTAAAATAAGTTAAGAACAAAAATATAAAATTATAAATAAATAGATTAAATAAAAAAATAAATACAATTTCAGTTAAAAGCGAAGCTTAAAAGGTTGTGAGCCTCTTTTTAAAAATGTCTAGTCTCTGCGGCCCTGAGGGCAGACCTCAGGGTCCGCGAGGGATCAGATAAATAAGAAGGCTAAGACCATTAATACGTTTATAAACCACTAAAAGAATCTTAAAATGGGAAAGATTATCAGATATCAAGGGGAAGATGGTGTATCTCTATCAAGCATATGGAAAAAAAAACTTCTTGGTTAAGTTCTGTTGGTTTATAGTTTTCTACCTTGTTTATCGTCAAAAATAAATCTATAGGGTTCACAAAATATGCCAATTAGCAAATCTTAAGAGGTGCTACTTTTGGGAACAACCGGGGAAGTTGTTTTCCCCGATCCTGTAGCCTAGTCTTAAGCTTTGCTAGCTTTCCTGGCTGCAGCTGCAGACAAGAGGATGAAAACCTATTTTAATCAGAACAAACACATCCACACAGACCAATACTACCAGAGACAAACAGAGGACATCCTGCATGGGGTTTTTTCAGTCTCATGCTTTGACTCTTAAATGTTGGACTTAGCTGATGATAGGAAACATCAATGTAAGGCTCCACTTCCCATCAGCTGAGTGTTTGGGACATTATTAGGTCAGAGCCATTAAGATTCCTGCATGAGTTCGAGTCGCGTTGTTTCCTCAGATTCCTCGGTGAGTGTCGACCGGAGAGACACAAAAGCTTCTGCACACAGATCACAGCCACGAGGAAGCCGGGAAAACAGTCCGTCTGAGGCAATTTGTGTTTTATATGACACAGATGGTTATCAAGTCTAACTTCTCATTAATAATTCATTGTGTGCAGGGTGTCTTTGTTCTCTCCTACCCTGCAACCATCCCAACCTCACAAACAGCACACATTATCTGGATGCGAATGCTGATATTCCTTCCTGCCTGGAAAACCGTGCAGCTGAGAGCCACAGCGTCCGATGAGCTCCTGCGTTGTGCTGATAGATCCTTCTGTCTGGGAAAGCCTGATGCCTATGCACATAACAGATGGCGATCCTGGCTGCCTACACTCTAATCCTCGATTCTCAGGGGGATCACAGCAGTATATGAGCTCCCTCTGTTGAGATACAAGTCCCTCGTCAGCTATTAGAAAACGCCGCTGTGGGGGTTTATGTGTAGGGTAATGATGGTTCTCAAATATGCTACAAAGTAGATCTCACTCATAATTCCAATACCAGACCCAGACCATATACAAGAGCAAACATATTTTCCCCGTATCAGACGGAGTAGAGTTGCTGTGCTTTAAACTTCTAAACCTGTGAATCACCACAGAGAGCAGCTCGTTTCAGCAAATCAGTGCGAGCGAGCATAAAACGCAGCTCCTATGACACATTAAATGTTTACTTTCTCAGAATTTGATTACCTGCAGCACAGATCTGTCATTCTGCCCTTCAGTTTAAATGTTAGATGGGAAAACAACATTTCCAATGGCATTTTGCTGCGTGATCTAAGTTTTATCAGCTGTGATGGTACAAATATCAAGTTTCAGTTCCAGCACCTGAAATGTGATACAAGTGAAATATTTTCACAATAACCTGGAAAAAATGTCCTCTGATGATCTCAGATGTCTTTCATCCGGCAAAGCTTTCATTTTTCTCATCCATATCTTTCATATGTGACGTAAAGATTCTGCAGGGATGTTTATTCTGCTCGAGAGACTTGAATGACTAACGTATCAATGTTACTTAACATGCAGAGACGAGAAGCTGGACTTGCATATAGAATCGAGATCAGAAATAATCTCTAAAAGCTCGACTCTAATAAGATTGGGATGATATTTGAGATGTAAAATGTAAATAAAACCTGAATACAGTGATTTGCAAATCTTATAAAACCCTATTTTATTGCTATTTTGTTATTTCACTTTTGTTTTTAATTCTTCTTCATGCTTTCTGCACCCCACTGTAATGTTTCTAATGTTTGTATGTAAAGCACCTTGAATGGTCGTGTACATAAAATGTGCTTTACAAATGAACTTGCCTTGCTTTGCCTTACATCCCTGATGGCAGAGGTTCTCAAACTGGGGGTCGCGAGATCATTTCAGGGGGTCGCCAGATAATCATAAAAAATAAATAGCCTATTTATCACATACATTTGGGATTTGTATCAGGGCTGTCAAAATTAAACAATTAATGCAGAGATAAATCTAAAATCAGCACCTTTTTTAACACATTAATGCACAGACAACAACGTTAGTACACATGCCATATTAAAAATCTGAATTTGGCATTATCTCAGAGAGAGAAGCTGATTTTGGGGCATGTAAGAACCACTGCCTTATGGGGCTCATACAGCCAGCCCACATATGGGGCCCATGTTACTGAAACCACATGGGAGCTGCTAAATCTTCCCAGTTCAAGCCCATGCCCACTCAGTACCCACAGAGCCCATATTTAACCTTTGTTGGCCCCACATGGAAAGCTCCCACCATCTACAGTGTATAATATTACCAAAAGATCCAGAGAATCCGGAAGAATCTATGTGTGCATGGGATAAAACCAATGGTCAACATGCTGGATGCTTGTGATCTTCAGGCCCTCAGGCAGCACTGCATTCAAAACAGACATGATTCTCTATTGGAAATCACTGCGCGGGCTCAGGAACACTCCCAGAAACGTTGAGTATAAGAATGGAAAAACAAAGCCCACTCTGAAAGAAACTTGCATGAACAAATCACACATAGCCTTCATAAATTGTGGAAAAACAGAGTTAAAAGTAGGAAATAGGAGGTAGACAGGACTAAACAGGCTGCTGGAAACTCACCTAAGAGCATCAGTACACCAGTATATCTTTATATACACAATATAGAGACACAATATCAAATTAACCCACACTGCTGTCACCTGGGATGACCTTATCCATGAGGACAGTTACATCTACCATATTTTCAACAATAGCAAATTGTTACTTTTGGTCAACAGCACAAATAAAGCTTGGCGGATACACTGAAACCGGCTGAAAAAATTGTAAAAGATGAATTATGAAGGTAGGATTTCTTGCAGGACTGTTGCATCACTACAGTCGGCTCAGAATTACAGTTCATATCTGATGTCTTATTATACTCCATGCCTGAATCAGCTGTGTGAAGGAGAATAATGCTTTCTGGTTGTCCTGATCTTAAACATCTTGGAACAATTTTCAGTTCAATTTGGCCCAAATATTAAGGAGTAAACATGTAAGACTTTGGCTGCATGTTAAAGATTCACACACCAGTCTGACCAGGATGAAATGATAAAGGATGATACTACTTTTTTTTTTAAAAATAATCAAAGATCAAGTCTGAGTTGGCTGTAATTCTAGTTTCATCCTTTTTTTTAATGTATGATAAGGCCAGCTATCACATAAACCTGATCCAAAATCAGATCATGATATCATTTATTGATGAAGAGATTAAAACAGCAAAGAGTGTCTTAAGAGCATTTCATCAATAAATGATGTCATGATCTGATTTTGGATGTTGCATTTAAGAGCATGTGCCTCAGATCAGGGACACTCCTTCTACTTCTCATCACATATCAAAGAACTGAAGGGAAAAAATTAAAAACATTTGAGAAGAGACTGGGTTGTGAAAGGAGATAAGTCGAGGATGTTTTCATGCTTCCGGTCTGATTGAAAGTATAAACATTTGTTAACAGGACGCAGTGCAGGGTTTTATGTGCAGTCTGGCTAAAATGAGGGCAAATCACATCCAAGGGTGACTCATCCCTTTTACGATTGGTCTTTGGGAGAAAAGTAGTCCTGGAAATTCTCCACAAGACAGTCAATGTCTAAATCAATAGAAGGCCTTCAGAAGAAAGAGCAGAACGACTGATTTAATGTCAGAGAAACAGGGAAAGGATTGGATTGAGGAGAGATACAATTTCATCAGTTCAACAGGTCAGAATATTAGATTTTAGATTAAAATCCAGCAATGAAATAAGCAACTGTATGTTTTTTTCTTGTTATGTACTGCCAGGGATAATAACTTTATTGGCGCAAACAACAAAAGCACAAAGATCTGCTGCAGGCAGTGACTGAGAACTCTCCCATCACACAGAGAACAGGATCAGGTGTGCACATGGGTTGTTCATCCGGTAGATGGCAGAGTTTAACCCGCAAGAGCAAAACTCTTCCAACATCATCACTTTGCATGTGTTAATCTCAGAGCTGTTTAACTGAGGATCAATTAAAATGTGAAGACAATACCGAGTCTAGAAGATAATGAACGAATTAATCAATCAGCTCGCTGATGAATCCAGAATTAAAACCCACGCTTATCTAATTAACCGGCTGAACTGCACACAAACGAAAAGTCAAACTGCCCACCTCTCTCCTCCTCCTCCTCCTCTCTCCCTGCCCCCTTCCCTCCCTCTCTCACTCCCTCTTTATCTTTAACATCCCACCAGAAGCTGTGAATGGTAGACAGCTCCTCGTACGCTTTTCCTCTCCCCCGGTTGGAGGCTGAGCAGAGCGCACGGCTACAGCCAGAGATCCTCTGTTGTCATGTGAAAAAAAAACAAAAAAAAACGGAGAAATAAGTGGACTTTTTTTTTCAATAAATGGGCTAAAAGCGCAACAGCACGCATGATTTTTCTTTTTGGAACAACTCACAGGATTGTATGTGCGCGCTAAAGTGACCATGGCGCATTTTACGCACTGCAGGTAACCGCTCTTTTTGGAGGCTAAAACAAACACAACATGGATTAAACTGCAAGCATTGTTCCATTTACTCCCGCTGAGTTGAAATGGCGGCACTTCGTAGAAAATTTGGAGAGGACTACCAGGTGGTTAACACAAACCGGGCCACCACTTTTTCTGCTCCGGTCAAGAAGAAACGCCAGCGCTTCGTGGAGAAGAACGGGCGCTGCAACGTGCAGCACGGAAACCTCGGCGGGGAGACCAGCAGGTACCTCTCTGACCTGTTCACCACTTTGGTGGACCTGAAGTGGCGATGGAATCTACTCATCTTCATCCTAACTTACACCATCGCGTGGCTGGTCATGGCATTCATGTGGTGGATCATTGCTTACATCAGGGGAGATCTAAATCACGGCCACGACTCGTCGTACACCCCCTGCGTGGCCAATGTTTACAACTTCCCCTCAGCTTTCCTGTTTTTCATTGAGACTGAAGCCACGATCGGTTACGGCTACCGGTACATTACAGAGAAGTGTCCGGAGGGCATCATCCTCTTCCTGTTCCAGTCGCTGCTGGGCTCCATAGTGGACGCGTTTCTCATCGGCTGCATGTTCATAAAAATGTCCCAACCTAAGAAGCGCGCAGAGACGCTCATGTTCAGCCAGGACGCAGTGATTTCACAGCGAGACGGCAAACTGTGCCTCATGTTCCGCGTGGGTAACCTGCGGAACAGCCACATGGTGTCTGCTCAGATCAGGTGCAAGCTCATAAAGGTAAGAAACAGGAGATGATATCAGTTATCAGCTGGAACCCTGCAGTCTAGGAGCAGAGTTTGCGTGCGTGTCACCAATAAAACAACGCAAACAGTTCCACTGAATACAAACAAGTTTTATTTATTCTCGCTTAAAGCTTCCAGCTGATTTGGGTCTGCATCACCATTTCACTTTCAAGTGTGGAACACATCAGCTTATGCAAATCACAGCAGCTTACATAAAAACTAAAAAAAAGAAGCTTTTTCTTCTGTGTGCAGCATGGCTGCACTCTTGACTGACAGTTTTTTATCTCTGAGTCTTTATTCTCCCCACTTTCTCAGCTGAAAAAGAAACAGCTGCAAATTTCCCATCTAAGGTTAAAATTAAAATTTTTTGATCCACGTTTTTCATTGTAAGCAGGTCCTGCTACACATACACGCCTTGTTTAACAAAGCAGGCTTAAGGTGGCATTACCATAATCCTCCCTTCCCTCCCAGCTGCAGGATGGTGAGGCTGAGTGGCAGCCAGGTATAGGAGCGCCTCAAAGCACTGAGATAAGAGAGCAAAGACCGTGCTGGCTCTTTGTTGGGAGCGCTGCAGCGTGGATGATCGACTCTGTGTCCGGCATCAGCTCCTCCTAAGCTGGTGACAGATAGGGTTGTATCAGTAAGTGGATGTGACAGAGAGAGGCAACGCTTAAGGAAGAAAGTTTAGCTCAGTGAGCTGGTGGTGAGAGGGCACAACAGCCCTGCTGGGAGAATATGAGGGGTTTGAAGCCAAAAAGTCTATTCCCACACTTTTTTTCCCCTTTATAAATCCATTTTTTTTTAAACTAACTTTTGGATCTGAAATGTGCATCCAAAAGGAAGCCCAAAAGCAGCTTTGAGTTTCATTCCTCACCATTAAAGAAGAGTTCATCAGATTTTCAGTAGTGAATGCAGCTAATGAACCTCAGACTCTGAAAACAAGCAGCAATGCAGAAAATTACCACCAACGGCAGCAAGGTCCACTGACTCCTCTTTTAATTACCATAATAGAGCTCCTCTCAGCCACATCCATGTTCAGTGAGCAAAATGGGCCATAAAGAAGACAAACAGCATTAGTGAGGTGCTTGGAGCTTGTTTATGTCCGTGTTCTCCTCCACACAGCCACATCCAGCACAGCGTCGGTCAGCTTAATGGTGCATGCAGGCAGGGAGGGGAGGTGGGGAGGACCCTGCTTCCACACTTCCAAAGCATGGAGGAGGTGAACAGTTTCATAGGCTTGAAGTACAATCACACAACTGCATTAAATTTCCCCCTTTTCTCCTTCATGACTGTCAATATAAACTCTCCAGCTGGACATGATCCTGGAAAATGTTCAAAGTGTTAAATTTGTGTCTTTCTTTTTCCAAAAGCAGCATTGTGAAGGAGACTTTAGGAAGATAACCGGAGCCCGTCTTTATGTTTTATGTCTTGGACCTTGTTTCACCTTTCTTTCAGGAATAAAAGACAAACAGCATCAAATCCAACCCCTTTGCTCTCTTTCTCGACGTGGAAAACAAACACAGCATCCACTGTGTCCTCCTTAGTATCTTTTTATTTTTGCTCCAGGGCTTTGTACTCTAACCTTGTTCTTTCGCTTCAGAGACTCTCAGCAGCTCTGCAAGTGTACAGACCACAAAAAAATAAAACATGAAAAAAGCGCAGAGGGAAATCAGGTGAGTCACAGCAGAGACTAAAACACTGTTAATGAGGTAAAACTCCTTTAAATATAACACATCACATGCAATTCTTAGATAGAATAAGATTTTAATCTGGATTCTGGCAGTGCAGTCTCTGTAGGGAGATGTTGGCGGTGCTGTTGAGCCGCAGCCCTCATTCAGTCACGCCGCATCAAAAATACTCCGATATTACAGGCAGAGAATCCTTGTTAACTGTACAGGACAAAGAGAGTTTAAGAAATTGGTTGCATCTTAAAAACAGAATAAATGAGCACCTCTTAAGCTCTAATATCAATTTAAACTATTAAAAATATAAAAGTAATCTCTGAAACTTCGGCTGTTTGTGTTTAGACCGCTCAGCTGTAGTTGTCTCTCCTTTTCTTCTTCACACATGCAGATATGAGTAAAAAGCTTTGGGTGTTTCTGGAAGACTGATTCAGTTTTAACATCCAGCCTTCTCTGACTCATGACTCCTCTTGTCCGACATCATTTACACACTCAGCTCTACTGATTCGGCCTCAGACTGAAAACTGTATTGTAAAGAAATGAACAATTTCCTCCACTTCGAAGAACTAAATTGTCACAGATTTGTGGTTAAAAAAAATCAAACGTCTTTGTTGCTTATTCAAATCAAAAGTGCATAAAACTTCATTTGCACAACACAGAAGTGACTCACTCGTTTCTGCGTGTTTTTCAGGATTTACTTGATGAATTGCAGCGTTCCTCATCCAGTGTTTAGCTATATGGGTGCATCCCAACTCTCTGATTTGACTCTTCGTTGCTCTGCAAGTCCAACAGCTCTCATTTCTGTGCAACATACAAAAGCAGTTCTGTAAACTCCAATAAGCCGTAGTTCCTTTAGTGTGGACATAAAATAAAAAAAGGAACAGCTTTCAATAGGTAGAAGAACTACTGTACCGTCCTCTTCCGCTTATCTGGGGTCGGGTCGCGGGGGCAGCAGCCTGAGCAGGGCAGCCCAGACTTCCCTCTCCCCGGCCACAGGGCAAATATTGGAAAGTTAATGTGGTTCCAAATTAGCTCATGCTTCTTACTGGGCAATAACACCCCAGTTTAATTCCACTTTTCATCATGTTGCATTAATAACAGGGTAAAAGTTGAAACATTTGGATCTATATATAATTTCATTAAACAATAAATACCTTTTGCTGCCTTTATATGTTTCCTGTGTGTATAATGGCTGAGCAGTGGAGTCTGATGCAGACTGAGCGCACTAACATGTGCAGCTGCATTTAAGCATCTCAGAACATAAAGAGTTGATGATGCAATCAGTATTTGAGCAACACTAAAGGTTGCAAAGGAGCTATAAAATCTTTAACCGTCACCAGTTTTAGCCTTTGTAGATAAGATGCAAGAAAAACTTAAGAGAAGTTTTTAGTCTCCATTACTTCAAAATAAGCAACGGTTAATATATACGACCACCTTTATCTTGTTTCATGCAGGCTTGTTACTGTGATGGAGGGAGAAAGGCAAACGGGGCTCTTTATGTTGCGACAAGCCTGTCATTATTCTGTACGTCAACTAAAATAAGCACCGTAGCACATTTGTAATGTGTGGATAATGCAGACAGAAGTGCTTTTTGCTGTGTAGGATAAAAGCACCAGTCTTTCAGCACTCTGACTGCAATCCACAGACTCACTGACCTTTGGTTTGAAGTGGGCCTGTGGCCATCTGCCCACGCCTGCATGCAGAGTTTTGGTTTTCCCCTTCTCGTCGGTGATGCCCAGGAAACCGGAGAAGGCTGTTTGGCTGGGAATTTAGCTCAAACTGCTAACATACTCTGCAGAGCGGGTGGCAATCTGCTGCTCTGTGCACCGTAGGGTCCATGGAGTAATGCACATGGAGTTAGTTGCAAGAACAAATGTAAAATGCACAATCCTCATGTCTTAATATGAAAATTGGTAGTAAATCTTTAGAAATGATCATTTTGATTGTTTTCTAGCATTTTTTACCTGAATGAATGGGGTGGATAAAGGCAAAAACAATAAGATGAGAGGATTATAGAATCAATTTTGACTGAAAACTTGCAACCACTTGTTTGCACTACTGTGATTGACGCATCAGAGCCCTGCCGCGCTGTAGCGGATGATTGCTTGATGACAGGATGCAGAAAGCATGTTGACACAGCCCAATGGGAGCTGTCACCCAAAGCCCACCATAAGCAGCTGACACGCAGCTTTGCCGGGCATCCATGACGGCCTCGGAGGGCATCCTGGTGGAACATCCTCGCAGAAATTATGACTCTTTTTTTTTCTTTCTGAGGATGGATGGAGGATGTGAAGAAATTGATAGAAAGTGATGGGGGGGGGGCTCAGAGGGGTTGAGAGCAGGGAAAAAAAACATGACAGACAGATTTCTTTTTCTCCAACATTTTCCATGCACATCTCCACAGGGGATTCCACAGATGGCTACAGAGTCACTAAAACTAGAATTGATTTCCTTTTTTTTTAAAAATCAGATGATCAAGAGGGCTGAAGAGAGGCCTTGATGCTCTGCAGTCATTGATTAGTGAGCCTGAGAGCCAGAAAACCTTCAGAGTCTGGGCTGCTCATGCTGCTCTCTCGCTCTCTCTTTTTGTCCTCTGCACTTGAATAATTCTACACAGGCTGTTTGTTGCAGGTGTGCGCATTAAAAAAACATACAAGCATATAAAATTATACACAACCCTTGGTCTCCTAGCTAAGAGTTCTCCCTGAAGCAGCCAAACCTTGTTATTTGATTTGCATTAAACTGTTTTCCGTATGAAGGTGAAAGGACTGAAGTGTTGTATTTCCAATAATGCATTGTAAAAGTAAAATAGGAGGGTGTGAGGGAGTTCAATCCTCTTTCTCTTGTGGATATTTCCTCCTACGCACCTGCACTAAAACACCGAAGGTTTGCACAAACCTTTAAAGTTGAGATTTAAATGCACAAATACTAAAATACAGTCATTATTTCTCAGTAAAACCCCAGTACAGTATTTTTCAACCACAGGTCAACAACAACGCGATACTATTTCTGCCCGCCTCTGCCACTTAGTTTCCCCTAAAGGGAATTCTGATATTTTCTTAAGTAAAAGGAGGAAATAAAAATCAAAATATGGACAAACAGCATACATTATTGTCTAATCTTTAAATTTGGTGCCATGGAAGCATCTGTAGAGACCTTATCGGTAGAGTTTTACCTTGTCCAATAAACAATTTCATTAAATTATGAACTAGTGCACCTTTTATGGAGGGAGGTTTAGTTGCCTAATCATGACCATACAATACTCCATTAAAATAATTAGAGCAACTTTCTCATCTGATAAAAGTTCCCTAAACTTCTTAAGGATATTTGGCGTCCCTGTCTGCTTTGCGAGTTAAAGTACGATAATTAGCCAAATAAAACGGGGATGAGCCATGTTCATCTTTTGGCTCCAGGCTCAGTAATGTGTGAACAGATGTCTCATGAATGTCTTCCTGTCGTTGCATCTCTTTGTGGCCTTCTGTTCAGTCTCAGTGCTCATTTTCACACCCAAAAAAGAAAAAATATATATCTTTTCAGTCACACTCTCCCTGGAGTGGATAAAACAGAACAATGCCAGCCTTTTTGATTCACTGGTGCCTCAAAGCCTCTTCATGTTGATCGAACAGCAGGTGTTATCAACTCTGTCTGATTAGGACTTAAACTAGAGAGCTGCAACAAAGCAGCGATGGCAGGTTGATGAACAGGTTTCAGCTTTCATGAGGTGTAATTACGTGCATTTTTCTCTTTTCTAAAAGTTGGTTTTATTTGGCTTTTAGAGTTGGTGAAGTGATGCAAAGTTGTGGCAACATTTGTTGCTGAGAGCTAAAGTTCCTGCAGCATGCAGCTCATATCAATTTCGTTCTCAGTCTGGTTAAGTTCAGGCTCCAAAACATTAGGTTCTTGGTTAGGATCAGGAAATAATTGCCCTCTTTCACAACATTAACCCCTCATATGATTAAAATATCATTGATGGGTCTGGACATGTGTCTAGTATGTGAGGAGTTGGATTCAGTGCAGACAAGCCTCAGATGTGACAGTAAAATATATATGATGTAAGCTCAAGTATGATAGTTTGTCCTCCTGAGGACTTTGTTTGTCCTACCCTCTAGTGACTCGTGGCCAAAAGTGTTCAGGCACAAAAACTGCTATAAAATCGTCATACATCAAAAAATGTTCTTCTTCTTTTCCCCCATAAATCGTTTAAACAACATCCGTCCTGCTCAAAACTCATTTAATCATTTTTAGGACTTTAAACATTTAAATGACAATTTGAATATTTGAATGACTGCCTCATTCATTACAAAAAGCTACAAAATCTGAATTATTTTCCATTTAATAGATACTAGAAAAATGAGTCTTTGGTGGTGATGAGACACTTTGTTATGTAAACGATTATCAACACAAATGGTTTGATTCCATTTGTATTTTTTTTTATGTAGTGTCAGAAACTTCTTCTGGACCCTCATGGCAAAAATGTACAAGTGCAAAAAACTGCATTAAAATCATCATACATCAGGATTTTTTTCTGCTTTTCTTTTTTCATAAATTACTTGAACACCTTCAGACCGGCTCAAATGACCAAATATTCAATCACTTTAGGACTTTTAACCATTTAAAAGCCAGTTTAATTATTTGAATTATTAATTATTAATTAAAAAAAACTACAAAACATGAAATATTTTCTATAAAATAAATATAACGATGATGGTTGTGATGATAGCACTTTTCAAGGCACCCAAAGTGTTTCACATTATATTATGTATCCATTCTTCATTCAGACTTGGTGCTGGTAAAGTATAAAAGTTCCAATCTGAACCTGGAGAGTTTAGTGGGATCACAGGAAGTCAAGCATCCAGCTCCTGACTGATTTCCCAGTGGTGCATCCTCTATGTGCTGAGAGATCAGGTTGATGCCAGATTGTCTGCTTCATTTCATTTAAGTTTATCTCGCCAGTTAACTTCACTTTGTCTTGAAATCATGTAGAGAAATGTTAGACTCGTCTTATAAAATGTACTGATTAGGCTGATGGTATCCAGCAGGTAAGAGTGAGTGGGATTCAACTGGCTTGTCAGTTGATTGAACTGCAGGCAAACACCTCCACTCCCTTTTCTTCTGAGGATGCTGATTGATGGCGGTCTGGCAGACCAGACTGGAATTAAATAGGAAGATCAGGACACTTTGGGTGCAATCAGTTTCATCTATAACCGGTTTTTCATCCATAATCACACTTCAAACTCCTGAAATTCTCCTTTTTTAGAGCATGAAATAAAAAGATGTTCCGTTGCTAATGATAATAATAAGGCTGAATCTGAAGGTTAGCAAGCAATCAGATGTGAGGGGTGAAATTTCTCAACAAAACTGCTTTTATCTGGTTCATCTTCTAAACAATTTCCTGGAAAACATGGTGGAAAATGAATAAAAAGAGTCCTTGCCCTTGGATATCAGAGCTCCTGCAGAAAAATCTGTTCATTTATTGGGACAGCATGTCAAATCTACAGGAAAGAAACAGAAAAACGCAGACAAGCTCTGTGCAGGGAGGAGTGTAGTACAGTGCCCACAGGGATGTACAAGGAGCTTTGCCTGTCAGTATTTGCAGACAGTCATCCATCTTCTTAATCCTAAGCGACAAAAGGGAAAAGGTGAAATGTAGAATTTCCTTAAGCTAGTGCAACATAACCCTCATGGGGAATGATGCTAAACAGTATTGAGTGCCCAACATATGAACAATTCCACGTCCGAAGCGAAGACCCTCCTCCAACATGAATCCCGAAGAGCATCTCATTGAAATGCTCAGGAGAAAAAAAGCCAGTGTTTCTTGGCCATGCAAAGCCAGAAAACCCTCCTTACACCTCTTTCACACTTTCTATGTCAGAGGGTTAAACCACAGGATGATATCACCATCAGCTCTGGATTAAACTGGACTGAGTTCAGGCTGCAGTGCAGAAGAAACTTGAAGACTGAGGCAGACGAGAAGGATTTAGAGATACAAACAGAAATCTACAGCAGCTGGGATTTAATCACACCTGCTGAGTGCGTGTGTGTGTGTGTGTGTGTGTGTGTGTGTGTGTGTGTGTGTGTGTGTGTGTGTGTGTGTGTGTGTGTGTGTGTTTGTAGCAGCAACTTGCACAAACTTGCACTTTAACAGATGTTTTACGTTTCTCAGTGGACAGATGTGGTCAACAGCGTCACATCAAAATAAAACTTTACAGGTGTGACTGAGATCTAGCCGGTGTTATTTCTGGCAGCTTTGTGGCTGAGAACAGATCAACTCAAATCCGGATGAGCTGTCAAGACGACATGATGTGTGTGAGCAGATGTGCCACCCCCAAACCTTGTAAAAAGTTGCATTATTTTCAGACACACAGGTATAAATAAAAGGATAATTTAAGGAGAAGAGACATCAAACACTAAAGAGCCCAGGAACCAAAAAAAGGGTTGCAAATAAAAGTCAAACCCAAAAAGCAGACAGAGACCAAATGAATACATTACACCAAACTTTCTATGTTTAATAAAGTGGTAATGACTACGTCAGCTCGTAAATGGATGTCACATCCATTGTTATTTCAATGCAATATGATGTCTAGTTGATCAAGGAAACACAACAGTAACAACAGTTCTGCAATCAGTCCTAACTTCATAAAGGATTAATCTGTTAAAGACAGGTGATTCTTACACAGAAACCCATGTAAACCTCTAACTTACACAGTTTACACAGTTTCTGTTTGTTGTAGAGGTATGAGTGCATCTCTAAAACCAGTTTGTTTGACCGATCGAGCTCCTAAACCGAATTGATGAGGTAGATTAGTCTCTACAGTTGAGCTCACCTCATGACTCAAAACGCAAAACACACTTATCTATTAAAACTATGCAGAAAATATAAATATATGCATCTAAGATTTGCCTAAACTCAGATTTTCCTTTGTAAACACATCATTTAATGTGTATCTGTGCAGTTATTCATTCAGAAAAAGTACATTTCCCTTCTGTCAGATCTGTCATCATGGACTGATTAAAACTACGCTATACATTGCTCAGTGGCAGTAAATGGATGTTGGATTGTTGGATTGTCAGATCCTGATGGTTTGATGTGTCATTTCTACTAAACATGTCAGGCTGGAAAGTTTAACATGTAAAGATTTTTACATATCAAGACAAGTGAAACTAACGTTACCACCATGCTGATAGAACTAATCATTTCCATGAGTATACTTCAAAACTCAGACTAAGAAATTGTGTTTTTAAAAAAAAATTTTTATTTCGTGTTTATTTCATTATGGAGTCGATAAGAATTCTGAAAATTATGACGAAGCTTCAAGCTTGTAACATTCCTATGACTGCCTCCTGGTTGTGTGTGAATCCTTCCGTCATTTTTATATAAAAGCCTGTGATTCAGGGAAATTCAGGAAGTGATTTTCAGTGTCTTTACTGACCAGCCCAATTGTATTTAAATCCTATAAAATCTAGACTTTGACGAGAAGGATGCAGATAGAAGCGTGTTAACCACTGTGTTACGTCAGTCTTCCTTTTACTGACATACTTTGGGAACTAAATTCACCTATTTTTTAAGTTTTTAAGAGGAATCTGTGTCCATTGTTGCTGGAAAAATGATTTCAACTTCTCAGCAGTAAGTGGTTGTATTTGTCTGATTCACCTCCACATGATGATCCATACGAACGATCCAGACTGCAGGCAGGCCAGAGGTTCGGCAATATCCTGCAGAAAATTCCAATATTTGCCTCATCAGTGTTTCTCAATCCTGAACCTCGGGACCCACTACCTCCATGTTTTAGATGTTTCCACTTTATTCAAATGAATGGAGCTGCTCAACAGGTTGTCATCAAATGCATTGCTCCTTTTATACCCAATGCTGACACCCTGACCTGTCTCTTGATGTTGAATGTTCCGCAATGTTAATATCCATAAACTTTTCTTTTTATCTCTACTGACTTATTTTGAGTTTACTCCTTCAAATTCTGTATGTTTCAATATTTTAAGTTACTAAGTAAAACTGAGATTTACAGAACACAATAAGCAAATATTTTAAATGCTTTAAATTATATCATTTATTAACGCCTTTAAATGCGGCACTTCTGAACTTTGGCATATTTTTGTGCTTTGTGGGGTGTGGATTCTCAGCCAGGGGACACTGCAGGGCAATAATGGCCCCAGGAACAAGCATAATGAATATCAGTGTGCCGTCAAAATGAGTCAGAAGTAGAGTTTAAGGTCAGAAACTCACTTGAAGCAACTCTTATGTAGTGTTCCTTTAAATCAGGAAAATCAGTAAATGGGGAGAAATTAAGGAATTTGTTCCCTAATTAAAGAACTTTACTATTGTTTGAAGTTGTGTTGGTGATTTTTTTTGTTTTAAAGTAATTTCTTCATATTTTGATGGAGAGTCAGAAAAATCAATAAGAATCAATTGTACAATGTTGGATTATGTTAATTAGTTTTAATTATTGAATTCACCGCATTAAAATAAATTTTCCAGCCCCACAGACAAACGGTGATGATTTCTAGTCAAACTGTTGTCATTGTTCATGTTAAAGGCCCACTGTATAACTTTTCGACCTTAAAACTTTGCTTTACGGACTCGTTTGATGGCACAGTGACAGCTATTATGTGCATTTCTAAGGCCGTTGCGGCCCAACAGTGCCCCGCGGTTAAGAGACCGACTACAGAACTTTTAGATCCGGGACGACGCCTGCTAAGTTTGCTTTGCGCATGCGTTACACACTAGCACCCGAATACAGGAAGACATTATCGGAAGAAAAGAGGAAACTAAGGAGAGCCAAAGAAGAGCAAGAGATAAGACAGTTTTTTTACTGTGTGGAGAGAGCTCACAGTACAGGTAGGATCCAAGATGGATGCTGAATTAGCCGTCGATAGGGGGCGCGTCACTGAGAAAATGGCAAAAGTTATTTAGTGTGCCTTTAAAGTGTATGCATATTTAAGTTGACTATAAGGTAATGTTTGCCTCCCCCTCCTCTTTTCGCTGAGAGTATAAAAACAATATCAAGGCAAGGTTTGAACTTTCACAGCAGTTTGGAGGGGTGTGAGAAATAAATTAAAAGTGAATTTATTTCCCCAAGTTTAAGCTGTAATTGTTAGCATGTTCAGCTAACCACCCACAACATCATCAATACTGTTTGAATTCAGGCCACTGTTTCCAGATTTGGGCGGCTATTACGTGATACACCCCAAGTAATTGGTAAGAGATAAAAGATACATTTTTTTTAAAAATTGAATAAAAATCAGCAGTTTTTTGTAAAATCTGAGGTAAAATCAAGTTTTTAGACCGTTTAAATGAAATTGTTAACTTTGAACTGATGAGGAGATTTGTTATGTTAATGCTCTCATGCTGTTAAACATGAGAAAAGAAAAGTTGAACAAACTGATCTGACAGAATCTGAAAGGAAACAAGAAGAAAAACATCCAGGAACTCTGTGTTTGGCTCTTACATCATCTGGACAATTAAATGTTTCTGCATCAGTTACCTCGCTGTGGGCAAATTCTGTCTCAACATGATTATCTCATACGTCCGCCCGCAAGTTCTGCAAGAAATCAACATGGAGCACCGAGTCTTTAGCTACAGCTAACGGGAGACCAATGGATAACAAAGAGGGCAGAGAGAGAGACGTTGAGCCATTTTCTGATGTTTTCTGTAACTCTTACGTTTTAAAACTCAAGCAGTTCGACAAAGTCTTCATTTATTTCATTTAAACAACTCAGAATTCTGCTCTGACATCAAAACACCAACTTCAAGGCAGCAGGAATGTATAAAAAGCTTTGAAAAGTGCAAACTTATTGTAAATCTCTCATGAAGTAATTCCCAGCAGGAAGATATCCAAGAAGTCTGATAACTCCTGACAGACTCAGTGATGGGATCCATGTTGCCATGTGTCGTTGAACAATGACTGAGGAACAAGCAATATATTAAATATTTACCTGAACCACTTTGAATGTGTTGAGATTTCAGTTTCTGGCCCCATCCTGAGCAGCTCTTAGATTTGCTTCTCATCAGAATTCCTCCCAATGACTGCTGTCTGCTGCAGATAAGGCAGTAAATTCTCATAAGTACTTTACAAAAACCCACCTCGAACAACAAAACACCCCCGTAGGGCCCTTCTTTAACGTCTAGAAGTCCCTCTGTGGTCTGAGACTAAACTTGATGAGATATATTTAAATGTCGCATGCTTAAATTGAAACCTGGAAGGTCTCATATCTGGAGAAATTGGACAGCTGGTAGGGTTACTGTCTGCAACAACCGCTCCAACTATATCCATCTTTAAAAGGAAGCTTGAAAAATTCTTTTTCACTGCTGCTTTTGATCAATTTGTCATTTTAATCATTTTCATATATTCTGATTCCAGCTCCTACTTGTATTAAAGATGTCAATAATATCAGTTTTAAGTTTATTGTTGTATATTTGTTGGTTTTAATGATGATAAGATTTGAACACTTCTGCTAAAGAACTATACTGATGTGGATCAGATGAAAGCAGAAGAAGAAACTCTTACCGAACGATAACTTGAATCTCAGTCTCTCTTTCATGTCTCTTTCTTTTTCTCGCTTGCTTCCTCCAGTCTCGTCAGACCCCCGAGGGCGAGTTCCTGCCTCTGGACCAGTGTGAGCTGGATGTTGGTTTTGGGACGGGTGCAGACCAGCTTTTCCTGGTGTCCCCCCTCACCATTTGCCATGAAATCAATCCCAAAAGCCCTTTCTTCGACTTATCGCAGCGCTCTCTCATGAACGAACAGTTTGAGATCGTGGTTATACTCGAGGGCATTGTGGAGACCACTGGTGAGGAATCTTTCCCCTCCATCACATCTTTCAACTTATTGTTTTCCTCCCCGTTCTCATACTTCCCTTTCTGTTCTCTCACACCAAGTCAAAATTCAATTATTAACATTTCTGCACACAACATCGCTGTGAAAAAACAAACTCAATCCAGATTTAAATTTTGCCACCAGTTCTAATTTTGCATGTCTGAGTAGAGCTAGAAGAAATAAGACTGAGAACAACAAATATGAATCATTTTTTTTATTGAATTATGGGTCTTTTTCATTCCTGCAGAATCAGTTTATGCATAAAAGTCTGGAGTCATGGATGCATGTGTCACTGTGATGAATGAGAGAGGTTTTAGTCGAACTCCTGCATTTTTCTGGCGATACCTGCGAGCAGAGGTTGGTACACAGCCTGTTAACTACAGGCAGCCATGCTGGAGAAGCCTCAGCAGCAGACCTGCTCTCCCTGTTGCATATTTAACAGAATGATTCTTCCCTAAAGTCCGATGCAAATAAATCCATCTCCCCCTTTTCTTTTCAGCTCTGCCTCTATCCACCCCCCATTACTCACACTCTGTCAGTGTTGTAGGAGAAAGCACTGGGCTGAATGAGCTCAGAGCAGGAGGGAGGAGGGGAGGGATCAGCAGGGAAGCAGAGAGCCTAGTCTGTGCTCCAGTAATATCATTTATCAGGGTGCAGCCAGAAGTTTGAGGAGCAGAAGAGGGAACTTCCTGTCATCCTTACACCAACACAATGCCCATTATGCCGCATAAAGTCATCCCTGTACGACCAGCTGCTGCTGACACAGCCGTCTCAACTCGTTCCAGAACAGACTTGACAGATTACCACGCAATAACACTTTAAAGTTTTCATTCAAGTCTTAGACATTTTTCATGTTGAAATGAGAAAAACTTTTTAGATAGTTTGAAAGAGCCGAGGACAACTTAATCAATCCCAGGCAATCCTCCAATCAGTTTAGTCCTGACTCTGCCAGATTGAAATCAGAAAATCACTTCAGGCCAGACTGACTCACCAGACGTAAATACCAAAAAAAATGCCTAAAACCTATAGAGAGAGAAAGATGCACAGAATGCATGACACTATGACAGTGATATTTAACTTTGGTAAACACATACTCACCAGCACAGATAACTAATCAGCCAATCACATGGCAGCAGGTAAATACATTAAGTCATGCTGATATGGTCAAGATCAAGTTCAAACTGAGCATCAGAATGAGGAAGAAAGGGTTTTAAGTCATAGTTGTCGGTCTGAGTATGTCAGAATCTGCTGATCTACTGGGATTTTCCCACACAACCATCTCTAGGGTTTATAGAGAGAAAATATCCAGTGAACAGCAGTTGTCTGGACCATGATGTCAGAGGTCAGAGAAGAATGGGCAGACTGGTTGGAAACAATAGAAAGACAACATTAACTTAAATAAAGACTTCTTGAACCTTGAAGCAGATGGTCTACAGCAGCAGACCACCATGCCAGGTGCCCCTCATGTAGGTTAAGACCTGGAAAGTGAGGCTAAAATTCGTGTATACACAAATATCCGTCAATATGGACCAAAATCTCTGAAGAATGTTTCCAAACCTTCTATGAATCTATTAGTTTAGCTCTCTTCTTCAAGTTGTGTCTGTGCTTCTGTATAAAGAAAACAATTAATGCATCATTACACCCTTTTCAAATAAGATGCATTGATTATATCCCACCATCTTCAGTCAGGAGGAAGAGGGTGTGGAAAATACAAAAACTAGTAAAAAAAAAAGCATCAATATTGTTTAAATGACGCTCCGTAAATCTCTGGCAGAATTATAATGACTCTAAGGGCAATCTTCTATTATTAATAATCTAAATGTGATATATTTTGTTCATCACTCAGTGCTCTCACGAAGGTTTCTGTTTATTGCTATTACAACGGAGCTGTGCTTCCAGTCACGTAAAGACAAATAGATGGAAATAACTTGAGTTTTTTTGGGGAAAGTAGAGTGAAATTACTTTTACCAATTCATTATTCTATGTGATACACGACAATTATCTATGCAGATGCTTGTCTGACATCAAACCGAATTGTCAAGTCGTTGCACTTAATTTAATCAGATGAAGTAGCAGTCAGCTGTTAATCAAATGCACTCGATTAAATGGTTTTCTGCAAGTGTGAGCCCCTCTATGAAAGAAAAGGTTTGGGAAGTTTGCTGGTCTAAAGCTTTCAAATGTGTGATCACGAGGAAAGATATCATGATCTTTGAGGAGGATTGTCAGGTCATTTGTAAAATTTGGAGAAAGATGATTAATAAATGGAAAACATTTAGGACAGTTGTCAGAAGTGGACATCCCAGCCAGCTCAGCCTAAGGTCAGACTATGCAATTCCCAGAAAAACGACAGCAACACAGAGGTACGTCTCAGACCTCGCAAGCATCCGTTGGCATGTTGAACGTTAAAGTTTGATACAGTTCTATTTAAAAGAGACTATGTTAATTTTAGAAAGGTTCCTATGTCAAGGTTTTTCTCATGAACATGGTTTAGTTACATCTGGACAAACCACAAGATCAAATTGGAACAATGACGAGTTGGCGATATTTAATCATAGTGCACAGCAGTGTGTTTTGTAAAAATCCAAGACATCATCTCAACACAATCTCATCAGTGCCAAGTACACTGGTGTAGAGTTGATTTGGGCTCGTTATGCAACCACAGGACCTTGATACCAAAATATCTTAGATGTGAGGCCATTTGTTTGACAGCTGAAACTTCACTGAACTTTGGTCATGCGACAGAACGACAATCCAAAGCACAGCGACCCAGCCAGCATGTCCATATGGGGCCCATAAGGGTTACATTTGGGCAACAGGTAAGGGTCCCAAGTGGCCTTGTCTAGAGTTTCTATGGTGGCCTCACCCGTGTTTGCCCATATGGGTTTCAAGTTGGTTCTGACTGGGTTTCAGCTGGGGCCCACCTTGATGAGGACCCATGTGGGACCTTTTAAATATCCCCCGTTTATGCCCATGCCCACTTAACCCACCTACATCCATTATGGGACTCATATAGCCAGCCCACATATGGGACCCATGTTACTGAAACCGCATGGTACCTGCAAAATTTTCCCAGTTCAAGTCCATGCCCACTCAGTACCCACATAGCCCATATTTAACCCTTGTGGGCCGTATATATGGACATGCTGGCTGGGAGTGAAACTACAGAATGGCTAAAAACGAAAAAGAATCAAGTGTTGCGCTGACGAGTTGAAACCTAAACCTGATTATACTGCTCTGATCTGAAGGGATTACTTTTGAGTCCAAAGTTAGACCGAGCAGATTATTCTGCTAAAAGGCCCAAGGACAGAAAAAATAAGCTTGAGCAGAGAATACCTTTGTAAACATCTTCGTATACCATTAGACCCTTTCATTTTATATCCTGCGACATATTGATCCCTTCTAGTTTCGCCAATATGCAGATGACAGGCACTACTATGCGAGTGAGTCTTTATTTCATTTCTAACTTCATCACAGTTGTCACATTCAAACAGAGTTCACCTGAAAACACAAATCATTACAATGAATTCAGTACTCTGTATCAGTGAAGGTAACTGTCAGTAATTTGGCATAAATTAGTCTGCAGGGACATCCAGACTGCTGATAGCTTGTTGTGCTAAGGGCCTTTATTCTTATTCAAGATACAGTGATTAAATCAGGTCATACCTGAAACATGAAACTAACTTAGCATGCCTAGCCTAGCAGGCTCTAACCGCACAAGCCCCCTCCTTATGTGATATCAATGTTGTCTTATGCATCAACAGTCAATCTGCTGGTAAGAGAAGCAGAAAGTGCTGGAAAATGATCTTGCATTTACTACTGTGGTTAAAGCCAAGCCTTCAGGCTGAAGCTGCATTTAAAATGTTTTACCTTTGAGTCGATGTAGGACTGTTGAAGGTTTTCAGTAGATGAAGATGAGTAGTGAGCTTGGAATAGCATTGAGTTATGACATAATCCTCGAAGGCCTGCAATCAGACTCCTACTCCCAGGGAACAGTTGTGTTTGGCAGAGAAGCTCATGTTGTAGCAGAGCCACTGGTTTAGAAAAAATGTGGACTAAGAGCTTATTGATCTTGAAGGGACATCTAATAAACGTTCTGTTGAGAAAAGTTTTTTACAAAAGTTGATGTCAAGCAGAAACAAATGTTTTTAAGATGCTTTCAGGCTTACATTTAATTAAAGACAGACAGATAACGAGAAGACCTTTTGCTCCATCCACTGATGCGATGACCTTTACACCGGCAATGATCACAGTCAACATAAGCATCATTATAGTGTGAGAATCGCACAACTTCACAAGTAATTTGCTTCAAATTTCAAGCTGGAAAGATTTCACTTGTTTCTTCTGAACTTCACATGAAGATTTTCTTTTCTTTCTTCCTTGTTATTCCATCTCAGTACATTAGGCTGATTTGAAAGAAGGAAGACAAAAGTTGTGATAATAGGTTTTAAAAGCTTTGTGTTTGTATCATTGAAGCAGGAAATTTTTTTTTGTTTGTTTTTTAAAAGAAAAAGTTCAGTGTTGACATTTCCGGGATGTGACTAAAATGAACTAAATAATGATGCGTGGAACATGAAGCTCTTCTCACAATTAAGGAGAAAGGAAGAAGCTAATAGGACAGCACACTGCTCTATCATATCCCTCCTCATTAGCCAGTAACTGTTTTGTTTTAAATGTATTTAACAATATTACATTTTTTACTTACCTGTAATCCTTTCCTAGGTATGACATGCCAGGCGCGGACGTCATACACCGAGGATGAGGTGTTATGGGGCCATCGTTTTCTGCCAGTGATGTCTCTGGAGGAAGGCTTTTTCAGGGTAGACTACTCCCAGTTCCACAGCACATTTGAGGTGCCAACTCCACCATATAGTGTCAAAGAGCACGAGGAGAAGAATTCACTGCCCTCTCCTCTGTCCACTCCCACCCCCGCACTGACTGAGAGTCAAGGCGCCCGGCGCAACCGGGTGTTTTCTGTGGATTGCATCAACACTTCTGAGGAAAGGGGCCATCAGGGTGGGACTGCAGGCAGACTGCCGAGCAAGCTGCAGAGGATGAGTTCGTCTGGAAAAGAGGACCTGCAGAGGAAGGTGCTTATGCTCAGCTCCCAGCACTCGGAGAAGGCCTGCAGCACGGGGGACCTCCCCATGAAGCTGCAGCGCCTCAGCTCCTCAAACAGTCCAGTGGCGCAGGATCGGCTGCAACTCAAGTCCCTCAAGGTGGGCTTTGAGCCCATGACCCAGTCCACTGGAGACCTGTACCAACACAGCCCCCCGACTTTGGGGGGCCCTGCTCCGGCGCCCATGCACAGCCCTCTTTTGTCAGGTGGAGGGAGGATGGAGGACAACCTGCCAGCAAAACTACGGAAGATGAACGCAGACCGCTGAAACCAGACCACAGGAGACACGAAGGAGGACCCACACATGGAACCAGAATCAGAGACGTACTTTACCTTTACAGGACAAAACAAAGAGGATGGCTTACAGACAATTTATCTTCTTTTTTTTTCTTGAGAAACAACCTTTACTGGAATTACTGTGATTTTGTTTGTGTGCAGACACACAAAGCCACAAGAAATCAAAAATTTGAATGCGTCCTGCAAACTTTCATCAAGCTATCATTCTGCCAGACTTGTGCATGTGTTCACCATTGTTCAGCATAAGCACCTCTATACTTAATAGTCAATCTTAGTTTTGATCAAATATAAATTATACAAAGATGATAATAAATGCTCTTTAATCTTTCTATTGTGTTTTGCTTGTTGTCAGACCTGAAAGTTTGATCTTTTGTCCAGAAATTCATTTTAAATCTTGTCAGATGTTGATAAGTATTCATCGGTGCAGTGCCTCACGATCCCATACCGGCTTGTGTTAATGCCTTCATTTAAATCCACTCAGGGGCAACTAAAACTGACAAAAGAAAAAAGTATTAGAAACAAAAAATAGAAATAAGCATTTGCTAATTAAAAGGAGTTCATTTGTCACGTTAATTACATTTCCTGACATGAACTTTATAAAGGAACCACAAGAGTGCCACAAAAGAGAATAAATCTAGAAAGGAATAAGAGAATAAATAAAACTATAAACACAAATATGTATTATAAATGAATAATTATTCTAAGCACTGTCTTTCATTTTCTATTTGTTCTATTTTTTCAATATATGTTCTTTATATATGTATTTATTTTCTTTTTGTGTTTAAATTCTCATCTTATTTTCCTGAGATTTTAACATTTTTTTTCATATTAATTTATTTTCACATTTCAATCTTTTTTATTCTAGAAAAAAAGAATAATTATTTTATGTTATGAATACATTAAAAAAATGTTTTTATATATATATATATATATATATATATATATATATATATATATACATACACATGACTAGTATGGGAATATTTATTTTTCTATATTTATTTGTCTTTATATTTCCTCATTTATTTATGATTTTATTTGTCCATATATTTCCTATTTTTTTAATGTTTCTCAGATTTCTTTTCCTTTTTGTGACATTCCTATCCTTCCATATCTTAATGGTTATTTATTTATTCACCTGTTTATTTACTTATTTATTAATTATCTATGTATTCATTTATTTATTTGTATATAAAGTAATGAATCTGTTCTTATATTCAATCATTTAATGATAAATTCAAAAATGTTAACAGTTTTAATAACAAATCGCACCTATAATTTATAAAGGTTTTATGTCATCTAAACATTTTTATTTATATTTGGGTATTTTCATGTTTGTGTATCTATTCATTAATTCATGAATTTATTTGCTTTCATTTATTGATGAAAATGATGCTTATATGCTAGCTGTATAGAAAATGAGCAGGACTCACACTCCACACAACTGCTGCATCCTTATTCGTGTTCATATTTTCAATCAATTCATTTACAGTTTTTTGGTTTGGGAGACTCTCTGCAGGCAACAATTTTTGCAGGATGAAACCCACAACTACTGCTCAGTGAGTCAAGTGCATGTAGGAGAGAGGGAGGATAATGACATGCACTAGTGCTGAAAGAGAAGCATGAACAGGATATACTGGACAGGAGAGCCTGATTATGATCAGCCCATTGTTCCAGAAAAAGGAGGAATGTGGTCATTGAGGCATCACATCTAATAAATACCCAACCAATGCAGCACACATCCTCCACTCCAATATGATATGGAGTAGATGACCACAGCCTTTGCTTGGTCAGAGTATTGTTTCCTTTTATTCACTTGGATTTGACTGAACTCTCATATTCTATCAGCTTTTGTGTAAAAGGCCAGTAAAAGAGTGGGTTTTACAGGATAGAACAATAAGTTCCTAATCAGAGCTGTAACATCTTCCAACAATGTGACTGACACAACAAACAGGAGAAAGACACAGCTCAATAAAATCCAGGGATAAATGCAACACGCTGTGCAGATGCAACTCCACAAAAACCCTTGAAGAGCACATCCAGGGTCAGCGATTCTCCATACTGACAGGACCTGAGCTTTATTTTACTACTACAGCCGCACAAAGACTGAAAAATCAATAAAAGAAAAAAGGATTTCTTCTGCTTCCCGTGCACACCCAGATACACCCCCCCAGCTTCGACCACCCACTCTTTTCACACACAGCCTAAAACTGCTTCCTACACTCAACTCCTGCAATTTACTTGCATACAGAGAATTTGGTGTTTGCACCCTCTGCCCACACAGTACAAACACCAAGTGGCAGCCTTCTTGTGCCGTGAGGTGTGTAGTTAGTGATGAAAGTCTTACAGAGACTGTTAGAGTTTCATTACATCTCCACATGGAGTAGTGAGGTTT
Source organism: Leptatherina wallacei (assembly GCA_028567055.1). Lineage (NCBI taxonomy): Eukaryota > Metazoa > Chordata > Actinopteri > Atheriniformes > Atherinidae > Leptatherina > Leptatherina wallacei. The sequence continues at coordinate 19,663,968 of JAOXYM010000022.1, read as the reverse complement.
CATGTTTTATTCACACACCTGAGCAGAGTCACTGTATTCAGACAATCTCTTGTGATTACATTGTTCTGACAATCCACTCCCCCCCACACACACACACACTGTGCAGGTTTTACTCAAAAAACTATTACAATGACTAGAAACAATATAGTAGTAAAAAAAAGACATGAAAAATGAAACAAGAATCTTACCAGCACCTTTATAATGCATTCATGATCATTTTTTTCTAGCATCTAGAAGAGGCATCCTGGGAAAACGTGTAAAGATAATTCCTCTGGAGCGGGGTGCCCAAGTCCAGTCCTCAAGCGCTACTATCCTGCAACGTTTAGCTGTTTCCCTGTCCAACACACCTGAATCAAATGGCTAAATTCCCTCATCTGCATGTCTCTCAGCTCTACAGAGGCCTGGAAACGAGCCATTCATTTGATTCAGATTTGTTGGAGAAGGGATACATCTAAAAGTTGCAGGATAGTATCTCTCGAGGACTGGACTTGGGCACCCCTGCTATGGAGGCTTTGCGATTAATATTCGCGTAGTTGTAGTTAAACATTTTTTGTTAGTAGATGTCACTACATCTGATGCTCTGGACCTTTAAAGGACCACTATATAACTATATAATTTTCTCAGTGACGCGCCCCCTATCGACGGCTAATTCAGCATCCATCTTGGATCCTACCTGTACTGTGAGCTCTCTCCAGACAGTAAAAAAACTGTCTTTTCTCGACTCTTGTCTTATTTTTTGCTCTTCTTTGGTTCTCATTAGTTTCCTCTCTTCCTCCGATAATGTCTTCAAACGTTTCTTTGCTGAATCTGCCGACATGCATTCAAGACGACCGGTTTGTTTACATTTGCGTGCTAGCGTGTAACGCATGCAAAGCGAAACTTAGCAGGCAGCGTCCCGGATGTAAAAGTTCTCTAGTGCAGTTTTTCAGCCGTTTTTCAGGTTGAAAAGTTATATTGTGGGCCTTTAAAGTCAGAGTAAAGCTGTAAAACACATAAGCTCTGAGTTTGTTACATGACGGAAAGCATGGGATAAAGATATTTCCCATGTGACTTGTTCGATATGTTGCCTTTTGATTATTTCTCAACAACATCATGAACAACACCAGATCTATTTCAATAGATGTAAATCTGTGTTCAGGAATTAAAAGGTCTAAAAACAGGGTTAAATGTAGCTTTAACCCTTGTGTGGTGTTCATTTTTTTGTTACTCAGCCAGTCTTCATGGGTCTGGTGGACCCGTTGCATTTTTGCAATTTTAAAATAATACAATCAAACAATTTATGCAACACTACTCAGT
>JAOXYM010000022.1:19641902-19662572 GCA_028567055.1 Leptatherina wallacei | reverse complement strand
TAACTGACTATATAAATTTTCTTTTGATGAAAAATGAAAACGGGTCCCACAGACCCGAACACCATACAAGGGTTAAACGGCTCAGAGATAAAACACATGAGTGGCTCTGAGTGGACAGACTTCAGTCTCTAGCATTGGGCTGGTTATGACATATAATATAACTTACAAATCACATATTAACCTTCTGTGGACTGGAGATTATACAGAGCTTACCCAAAAGCAATAAATACATCAAACATCAGTATCTAAGCTTACAGTGACAGCTTTTAAAAGAACGGGGTCACACATAATAAGACTTTATGAATTACACAGGATCTGAGGGAGCCTTTTTTCAGGGGACTTCCCATGTTCACTTTCAGCTGCTTCTGTATGCTGCTGATACAATAAGAAACATCTAAAATAGGGATGATAACATTAAAAAATCCTGCAAGAATTTTAATAGTTAAATTGGAGCCAATAAAAAGCAACAGAGCAGACACATAGTCTAACATTTCCTGCCTTATCATACACAGCAAATCACTAACTGCTTTAAACCACACAGTCGAATAAAGCAGCTTTTTGCAGCCTTCTTGTTTATTGCTGTCCTTCTGTGTTGCTTTGTAGTCCAATGTTATTATTTCTTAATTTTCCAAACATTTGATTTTTACCCATGACTGCAACAAAAATAGAAAATGTATGGAAGCCCATTTCCGCTTCTCAAACAAACTTGTATCTCATAATTATGACTGAACTATCTCATAATAATGAGATAACTAAGTCACAATTATGAGATAGTTTAGTCATAATTATTAGATACAAGTTGTTGTTTTTTTCATTTGAGTGGCGGAAATGGGTTTCCATAAAAGGAAATAAGGGTCAGAAAGTTATTTTTTCAACCACAAAACGCAGGCAGGTTAGCTGGTCACCGCTCAGGCGGCTCACGGTGAATAAACAATTCTGCCGTCCATGATGCTGATTCCCTGAGTCTTAGTTTAGAAACCCATTTGCGTCACCTTCAAAATCATGAAATATACCAACATTAAATGTTAAAGGTCGGTCCTGTTTATTAGCCTACCCTAACATCAAATAGTAAAGAGATATTTCCAGGAAATCTAAAATAAACATGAATAAATGCACAACGCTGACTACCTAACAGTGTAGTACAAGTTCATGCTTCTCATGAACTTGTAGAGAATGTGAACTATTCATTCTAACCTGTGAAAACTGAACTTTTAACATCTAAAGCAAGAAAAAAAATGGTGTAAAATGCAGAAATAATATAAATAGACATCTTCTCACACTGGGCAAATGCTTCAACTCTTCAAATTAGAAGTTGAAGAAGCTGATGTTCTGACTTGTTTCTTTAGGTGCAAGCAGACATAGGTCATTTGCACTGAAATGTTAGATTTCTATTTCAAACAGTGCGTAACATTCCTGCAAATAATCCGAAGCAGACGAGGCATCTGACGTGCACGCTGCGTCTGCAGCACTTCTCTTTTTACTTGTGCTTGCTTTTTTAGAGTAGGACTGTACCGGCGTCACCGCAGAGCGTTCCATATGCTTGAGTGTGCACTGCATCGTGGGTAACATAGTGTGAAGTAGGTGTAGCACGGGGGAATGTAGGCAGAGATTGTTGTGGGACCTCAAAACTCTGAACAAGTTCACATTCAAGTTCTTTATTTGCAAATCGTTCAGTTCAACGTTCACAAAAAAAAAAACATGCACAACACGACTAACTGCCATTCTCTTCATTTAGGAAACTTCAGAAAAATTATGGAAAATAAAATAACATACAACCTAAAAGTGGACCATGTTTCCAGGGATGCTCCTCTTAGCCTCCCATATTTCCAACCATAACTTTACAAACTAAAAATGATCATATGAATGTGTGTGAATGAGGCTTATAGTGTAAAAATGCTTTGAATGATGAATGATGAGAGTCCAGTTACCAATCTGCACATACGCAGATAAAGCATCATAAAAGCTCATTTCATGTGTTAAAACCATTTTATATTAAAATAAATGAGGAAAATTACTGATTCCTTGACTTTTTTTAAGTAAAAAATATACTTTACAGTTCTTTTTAACACTATTTGCCATCTGTATGTTTATGTCCTGATACGACGCCTGTCACACATGTTTGAAACCTTTGTTAAAAAGCGTCTCAGAGTCTTCTGCCTGTTTAAACCAATGAACTTCGGTGACATGACTTTTGTCAGTTTTACAGAGTCAGCTAAAAATATCTGGAACATGAATTCTTAATAACAAGATGGGGCACGGAGAGGTTCATTATGAGCCCATCTCACCGACTCCCTCGCTCACATCTGCCTCCCTCACATTAGTGTCTGTTCCACAATGACGGGGTTGAATGAGGTCAAAACAACAGAGAGCCTCCATCCTATTTCTGCTTTTTTTTCTTAAAAAAAAAAGAAAAAGTTAATTAATTTGCCATTCTTTGCTGTCAAATTGATTTGGGGATGTTTTGAAGTACAGCTGATTTATTTAAAAAGCCACAATGAGACATTTCTTTGTGCTGTGAGCCGACTGTGAGTGTATGCTACTAAAGCCACTTTAGAAATACGCTTCAGTGAACTACCTTAGCGAAACACACACATTCAGAGATACATAAACACAACTAACACAGCAGTCATCCATTGCGATCACCACGGCAACATGGGACCCTCTTCGTCCTGCAGCAGTGGGAGCCAAGCATCCAGCTGATGGTGTGTAAATCCGTTTAAATCCAAGTGTGTGTTTGTGAGTGTTTCTGTATGCAGATGAGCAAGCTTGCTGATCTAAAGAGCGGATATCCAGCATCTCATCGGCAGTACTGATTTATTCCTCCTCATCCACAGTGAAAAACTGTGAGCGAATCAGGGGGAAAGATGGCAAATAATGTGAGCCCATGTCTTCCAGTGAAGCATTTTAATTTCATTGTGCCTGTCTTTCTACCGAGACAACTGTTGCTGACAAGCTTTGAAAATAATGAATGAATGATGCATTGATTTTCCATGCATACATTACAACACTCGCCTGAGGGTAGTGTGTGTGTGTGTGTGCGTGGATGTGTAAATACCAAGTCTTTAACGCTATGTCTGATATGAAGGGTGCATCCTGGAGAAGAAGTGCCAACATTCTCCAGGGACTACCCACTCACTGCTCTGCCTAACCAGGCCAAAGACAGGGCTAATCGATAGCTGTCCCTCACGACCTGACCCATGAGCAGCAACACAATCCTTCACTAAAAGCTTGGGGAAAAAACAGTCGTCCCTGCATGTGTCAGGAGATATCAGAAGGCTAGAGGTGCTTCTCTCACGGAGAACTTTGGTGCAAACCCCGTGCAAAGTCCTCTTGCTCCCTCGGAAGAAATCAATACCTTTTAGCTTTGTTCATCACTGCAGCGCACGCAAGGCATGAATTGACATGAAGGCTTTCAGAATGTCAGGATGCATTTTATTTCAGCCTCCGCTTTAAATACTTTATGGAAGTGTTCAACTCTGTGTCCTCTCTAATTGGCATGCAGCTGTTACATAAGATCTTCATGGAATTACTGGTCCTGTAAGTAGCAATCAAATAAATTTAATCAATTAGTTCAACTAGCTGCAAGGCGTCATATCTGGGAAGATATGATTTACTTGATTTCTCTGTCTTACATTTCAACTTCAGCAGCCGTGCTGCTTGTTGTGTTTGATGGGCAGCAGAGCGAAGCCATGCAGCCAAAATCAATTGCATGCTATTCATTTTCCTGGACTTTTTATTTATATCAACAAATCTGCTAAAACATACATCATCATATGCTTTATTTGAGCCAGTATGCTTTTTACACACACATGAATGAGCATTTAACCGATTCTGTAGGTCACGAGCACACAAAACGTGGAGCAATTCATCTTTGTCCATGACACATCATTTATCACAGACGTAAATCAAATATATACTTAAAGAGCTGAATCAAAATATGATATCATGGGTAAAACTCACTTCTTCAACACTGATCAGGAGGGTCAATGCATGATATTAGGTGATTTTATTAACTCACTATCATATTTGGATCTTCTTTCTCTTATCAGCCTCTTCAATAAAAAATCTTTTACATAAGAAATGACATACCATTACATTTAGTTAAAGGAGAATTTATTCTAAAATGATTTGTATTATTTCTGGGCTGACAGATTGATGATCATTCCTAGAAAGGTCAACAAGAAATATCTGTTAAAAATAACAGAGAACTGATATGGCCCAAATGGGGTGCCTGACAGGCAAAATGTAGGGTGAATACAGTTGACACTGCTTTAGAGTTGATCGGTTTATAATTCTAACTTTTAAATCAACTCATATGGTGGCACCCATAAGTTACAAATTATTGTGAATAGATGAGTCAAAAGTCAGCCTGACATGACTTATAGATGAATTTATTTAGTATTTTAAGCTGGATTAAAGTTTCATTTCTGCCTTGTGTTGTTCAAAAGGAACAAAAAAAAAAGGGCCAAAGCAGAAGTTTGTGCACTCTTCAGAAAATAAAGGCACTTTTAGTTGTTTTGAGAGTTTATCGTTTTTTTTCTGGGGATTTTCAATCATGTTTTTATGTAAAAGAAAGTTTCCATATCTGTGAGATTCTTGGTCTGTCGCTCACACGCTGCTGTTTGGAAATCTGCTGACAGATTTTAATGACGTTTAGGTCAGTGGTCCGAACATGTGAGGGGGCAGAGCGGTGCATTGTGGACTCTGAGATGCGTTTGAGATCATTATCTTGTTGAAGAAGCCAACGTTTTTTTCTATCCTAAGCTTTTGTATTTATTAGTATTTACACAAAGTGTGATGCTTACGTAAATCTTTGTGATGGTCCTTTAAAAATCAAACATTTAGCCATCTTAGAAGCAGCTCCCTCTCTAAAAGTTAACTACCATGTCACATTTAGATTACCGAGGAAAAAGGTTGTAGGTTTGTCCTGTTTTGTCAGCATCAGTTGTTTTAATGTTCAAAGGGTGAAGAAGCAGTTTTCGAGGAGCTACCTGAGGAGTTTATGAAGCTCTGAAATCTGCATCAAGCAGTCCAACCAAGGCTGTGAACAAGTCCTAGGAGTAACAAGTTGATCAAAAATGACTCCTTTATTAAAAAATGTCAAAGCGCTTGCCTCAATTTTTCCGTGATGATGTATGATTTCAAAAGCCTTAAACAAAACGAGCCATCTTTATAAAGAACTGAGGAAAAGATACAACAATAGAAGGTAAAAACATGTATTTTAAGGATAAATAAAAGGTTATAACTCTGTATGATGTCCCTGCTGTGTGGGATTTGGACATGTTGATGAATAAAAGTTCAAACCTCCGGCTTCATAAAACCGCAAGTAGGAGGTAGAAAACAAATGAAACCTGATGGTGCTGTTAATGTTTGCAAGCACAAAGACCTACACAGAAATGATGAGATGCTTTATAAGTATTGTATGTGTGTGTGTGTGTGTGTGTGAGACTTTGTGCCTTTGGCCACACTTTAAACATCCGTCCATTTGTCAAACCCTCAAACGATGCACACACACTTCCTGTCAGGAGTCTGGATTTCATCATCGCACTACACCAAACTCATAAATGAAAACCTGGAGTCTCGAACCTGTAAACATGATGAATGGCTTTCCTTCATGCTTCATTTATATATTTACTCCATTTTTATTCTCGTCTCTTTTATTTCTTCCTGGTTGCTGTTTTTTATGGCGGCTACATTGTGCCTGTTAAGCACTTTTCCTCCCCGGACAAATCGCTTGTCTGACGCTGCTTCTTCTGTGAAATTGTTCTTGTCAGGAGCAGGCGTGCGCGTTGACAAAATATGATCTCACAAATTCAAACGCACACACATTTTGACACCACAGGTCGGATTGCAGGGAGATCGAACCTCCCGCCTCGGCACCCCAAGCTTGTTTCCCACTTTTCAATTCTCCACTTCACAGCTTTTGAGCCTTCTCTAAATTCTTATTTGAAACTCATCTGCACACACCGAGGAGCAGCATTTTCTAATCACACTCTTTTGGTGGACTTTTAATCACTCTCTTCATACAATGAGTGTGTGTGTGTGTATGTGTGTGTATGTGTGTGGGTGGGGGGGGTAAAAAGAGAAGTGTGACAGTGATGTGGGCAGTGAGTGAAAGCCAAGAGAACAAAAAGAGACCCCATCATTACATCCTGTCGCTCCATTAGAAGGAACAAAATGACCCCCATCACCCCGTCCTCCCTGCAGACATAATTGGGTTTTCAGGGGAAAATTTCTTCGGACTTAAATTGCATTTGTTCCGTCTCCTTGCAGCGCTGCCCTGCTCGGCCCACCCTTGCAGCACATAGACCCCGGGGGCTCCACGGGAAATAATAACCCCGGCTGTCACACACTAATGGTCATTGCTGCATAGCTGCAACGCTGCATGGAGAATAATAATACTAATTCTCTGGTGAAAGGTGTCGGCAAGTTATAGATGAGGCCAATTTCTGGGGATGTAAGCTAGATGAGGTTGTGAAACTATTAGGAAAGGACTGAATGACCCCTTGGTCATTTGTCGGATTGCTTCTTGTCCTCTGGTAATCCCTGACATGTAGGTGTGGTTATTAACAACACTTAATATCATTGAGGGATTTATTCACACAAGTGTGAGGCCACGGTGAGCATGGCTGGGAAAAGCTGCAAACTAAATGAAGTACAGTCCCAACTGAGACATTATAGAGGCTTTTATTATGTGTAACTTTCAAGATCAAACATTAATCTACATCAATACATCATTTCGATGACCAACGGTCCAATTGTGTGAGGTTGAGTTAAATCAACGTCTGATATCAAATCAAAATTGCATCTTGGTAATATTTGTGATATTAGCAAACGTTGAATTGTTTTCTGCTAAATCAACACATCACATAATGTTCAAACTTGTGATTTACACGCCTAGAATTTCATTTATCGGGTTATCAGTGTATAAAACTTGGCCCAAAAAGAAAGTGCCTTTGTGTTTGAGTGATTATTTCTCCCCTTTAATAATAACAATTGGAGTTGTATTATACATTATTGGAATAAAAAGAAACATCTGTTAAAAAAAAACATCAGACAGGTCAGCATTAATTTTATTATTTGTCATGTTTCCCTTTACTAATTAAATTAATACATTACTGAATTAAACAGCCTAAGCCCACACATGACAATTGAATCATGAAGCCTTGCTGGTACCTGACTTTTCCTAATATTAAGCAAATTTTCATAAAATTTGTTTTAATATTTACTATGTAAAGATTAGAGGAAATAGGATCATTGTCTCAGATAATGTGGAAGTAGCTATTCTACAAAGGGTGATATGCAGGGATGAATAGTTTGTTTCTGTGGCAAATAAGGCTACAGTTGTTGCTTTAGGCCAGTGGTTCCCAACCTGGGGTCTGGGACCCCCGAGGTGGTCCCCTGAAGAGCACAGCGGGTACCCAAGGCTTGAAGATCCAGAGCCATTTTGATTAATCCCCACACATTGTAACTATTTTGAGAAAAAAAAGTTAGGCTATATGTTGTTAATTTAACTTTAACTTTATCTACGGACAGGACTCCAGAATCCAGTATTTATGTTGAGAATCTCACTCTTGAAAGCATAAAAGCAGCATGGTTTCAGCAGGAGGTGGGGCAGGGGGTCCTTGCCTTTTTGGTATTTGTGTGAAGGGGGTCCTCAAGGAAAATAGGTTAGGAAACACTGCTTTAGGCTATACTTTGTTTTGTAAAACATTATTTGATTATAATTAGGCTAATATTATTTTAGCTCTACTTCTTAGAGGATTTAATAGAAGTCTAAACAAAGTGGTCAAAATGCCGCTGGTGGCCGTTAAAGAAGAGCTTTCACAGTTCGCCTGTCAGATCTGGACAATGACAGATTTACTACTCCTAGAGGTACAGTGGACGCGAGCGCATCTTTAGTGACCACAGTGGTCTCCTCTAGGGGTTGCACAGACTAGTCAACTTCACTGCTCCACAATGATGTTTTGAGCTTGATGTCGACTGGTTGCTGATCACGTGATTTAAGCATACAGTACAACATGGACGCCTCGGAGAGAGCAGCAGGTGAGGAGGTTGGTACTAGCAGCGGCAAACAGTCCAGTGTGTCCAGAACAATCCAGAACTTGGCCATGGAGCTCTGTGAAAACAGTCGTCATGCTCCAGCGGCTTTTCGACCAGAGAATTGCGGTGCAGTCCGAGCGGTCACCGAACCAAGCGTCCAGAAATCACTTGCAATGAAAGCGTCACAGTGGGAGCTGGTGGAATAGCTGATACCAGTGCTACAGCCTTTGGCCAAGACTACTGAAATAATGTGTGGTGAACTTCATGTGGGATTGTCTTTCATCTATCCGGTGATCAAAACCACTCTGCGTCTTCAAACATCTGACCTGGCTGCGGTGCGCAGAAACGGTTCAAACTGGAGTCTGATGACCTGGTGCAATCCGTCCCTATCATGGCTTGTGTGCTTGATGCCCAGTTCAAGCATCTTCAGTTCATCCCGGACAGTAAACGAGAGGCCGCCCACGCCCACCTCAACACCCTGCTTGAAGAGGAAGGAGAGTCGCTTGCAGCAACAGGTGAGTGCGCTGAATGACAAGTCCCTTCAATTGTTTTAAATAGTATTCTATTGCTGAATGCGCAGTAGTAAAGGGGAAAAAGGCCAGACTTGAGCAGGATTTTGAGCAACTTTTCGGGGCGCACTTTCAGAGTGCGAGGAGTGGAGGGAATTGCACTGCAGATGAAGAAGTTCATGATTATTTGCAAGCACCACAAATTCCTACCGTGCAGAACCCGCTACAGTGGTGGGCCCAGAACGAAGACAGATTCCCCCGTTTGGCTAAGTTGTGCAAGCGTTATCTGGCTGTCCCAGCCACCAGCACTCCGAGCGAGAGGATCTTTTCTCTGGCTGGCAATACCATCACGCGTCAGCGGGCGAGTCCACGTTGATCTGCCTGTGTTTTTACATGCAAACTGTGATCAAAAAACAAAAACTGTGAATGAGCAGGACTGTGGTGATGAATAGGCTTGCAGGCCTTTGCTGTGTGTTCATTTCCTCCCAAATGTTTAGCTGACATGTCAGTTTTCTTTTGCACTTAAATGGGAGATGTAGTCAAAGGTGTAACGGCTGATTTACAGCTTGTTGTTTGTAAGCGCTGTTCTACGTGATGTTTCTGCATACGCCGTCTGTTGTCAGTGAATACACATTGTTGCAAAACATTCCCTCCTCCCGTGAGTTTGTTTAATGACAGAAAAATATGAATGACGTCATCAGCGACTAGTCGACGTCGGCTTGACTTTTATCACATTAGAGTCGACCTTAAAAAATCTGAAGTCATGCAACCCCTAGTTATGATTGGCTGATCGTCGCTTTCGGCTCCCGTCTCCCGTCTCCCTGGGCGAGGCCTCTGGACCAGGAATAATTAAGGGCGTAACATGTAAATGACGATGGATATCAGCCGCTGCATTTATCAAGGTCTGATCATTCGTACGCTGTATTTGGTCAGAAAAGACCGTTTCATGAATCACACGTGGATCCAATCGTGAGGTCATTCCTGCGATCAGATGTGAGCTCATTTCCACGTTCGTTTGATAAATGAGGGCCACAGAGTCCACACACAGCAGCTTCATCAGGAGCCTGAGGTAGAGTCAGACTTCTCAGGGTATCCTTTGACTTCCTGAACTGTTCGACTGCTTCTACTCCGCAGGACATGAGCACTGAGACCAATTAAACAAGATTACCAACAAATGTTAAACTAACTGATATCTGCTGGTTGGATCTGTGGGGGTTTTATAATACTTCAATCTGACTTTCACAAACACTTTAATCCACAGCTTAAGAGAAGTTGTTGCAGCTCGCCCCCTTCTGCCTTTGATTCTGAGAGACTCAAGTCTTTACTCCACCCAAAAGTCATCCTCATAATTTTAATTCTTTCGTTCTCTTTTGTTGCAAAGAAAAATGAAAAGATTAAAAGAAATCTGTTCTCTGGAGTCCTGGGGTAAAAATAGTTTGCAGCACATCGTGATTCAACAAGTTGTCTCACTGAAGACAACAGAGAAGCTAAAAAATGAGTCTCGCAGCGTTCCCTGGTTTGTAAACAAGTCCTGAGTGTGAGGGAACATTGTAATCTCTGTGTACACACGTCACCATCATTTGTTGTCAGGATATACATTGAACAAGGTGTTTAAACAAGATAAAGACCAGCTCTTCATTTGCTGATAAACCACTAATGCTCAATAAATCTGCTGCACGCGCATTCTCCTGGGTCTCCAATCATCAGCCTCCCGGGGCCGTGACGTATGGAGAGGGATTCGAGATCTCCCTGCCTGATGTTCGGCTCTCTTCCTTCTGTCTGCTCGCCTTTGATATGTAAAACCTGTCCCTCGTTCGCCCGCCGGCTCGACCCACTAAACACCGGTTGCACAGCTTGCTCCTTATCTCCATCGCACCGAGTCTGTTTTAAAAGCAGCCAAACACAAGAGTCCCTTCCTGACAAAAGAAGAATGCACACTCGGCTTGAACATCTGCCTCTCTGTCAGCCTGCCAATTCACATGTTAAAGGAGCCCCGGACATTTTCGGACATTTCACACCACAGATCAGTTAAATCACATCGGCAAACTTCAAAGTGGGCTCTGCGGGACCACGACCGCGGGTTCTCCTTTTTTGGTAAACACACGGATTCAATGGGATTGTGTTTGTTTCAACACACAGCACGACTTCAGATGAACAGCACATTTATATGATTTACTGCTTCAAGATTTACTGAAATGCAACCGTTTCCTCATCAGTCTCACATGATGTTGCAGGCGTTTTCAAACGAAAAAAAAAAAAATCTGGCCTTCAAATATCTTTAAAATGCTATAAATCAGAATAATGAGCCCAGTTAGTATTCACCAGGTTAAAGTCTTCAGATGAAATGAGCGGCTCTGTGTCCTCCAGCTATGCAGCAACCATTTCACCACCAGCTAGGGCTGAATATTTTATTCACTGCCGCTGATAATCGCTGATGAAAGCTTCTATGGTTTCTGCCTCCAGTGAGAAGCAAACATTTTCCTCACAAATTAAAAGGAGGAATCACTTAGATCAGCGTTAACGGATGTCAAAGAGTAGAGACAACATACGGGACAACCATACTGCAACTCACAATCTCTGAGGGCTGGAAGTATGTTTTCTGTTTGCTTCTGTCCACAACAAACACACCTGAGATTTATTTAAGAATTGAAAAAAAAAAAACAACTGGATGAGGTATTTTGACTTGAAGTTGTGCATGGACTCTATGAAATGCTGTGTTTTAAAGTGTGATGCAACAAGAAGCACTTCCTCATCTTTCCACCTTTTTACAACACACAAGATGTGGTCCTCTCTCTCAGCATGTCTTTAAAAGTGGATCAAAAAAAGTGTCAGGGCCTTAAAATTCTGATGATAAGTTTTATGATCTTATTCGTGGACATTTTCTAATTCTGGCAAAACTAAAGCAACCTGTGGAATGGTTTGATCGGAGCCAAAAATGTACCTTTAAAAAAAAAAACTGTGTGTACAGGGGACAGAAGGAGATGCATGCAGTACAGAAGGTCTTTGTACACTCTATGAATCACCACTGACAATTGATAGAGGTGTTAATTGTCAACATCAGCCAATGGCTTCCTGAGATATTTACCTGTGTAACACCTCAATCAAAACACCCGTAAAACTGCTCTGGTTCCCTTTCTTAGTTTTTACTTACTCAGTTAAGACATTACTTGAATAATTCCTAGAGGAAATGGGCTACTATCTTCTGCTTTTTCTATGTTCCAGGTGAACTTCCTCTGCCACAGTAACACGTATCTTGATTCTGACACATCTGTAGTCATCTCACATGTCTCAGCTTCCTTTTGAGACCAAGATTAAACACACAGCCTTTGTAGTTGTGAATATATCCTTCATGTATGTTGGGGTATGTCATTTTAGACAGGAGGTGGAAAGAACAAGTCTCGCCAAGAAGAGGTTTAATGTGATGTGAAATAGAAGTCTTCATATAAAACCTCCACTCTTGTAATACCAAACGACACATCCATGTACACCTTACACAGAAACAACGTAGCAGGACATCTTCACCCAAATTATTACTAAACATAAAATTGTACTTTTGCTTTATATTGGCCAATTATTCTAGATGTGACAAGGAAGCATTTTAATAAGCTAAGTTTACTGAAGGTACTGCATGCTCCGGCAGTTTTATAGGAAAACAAGCTTTGTACTTCTATGTTCCTCTTCTGCAGCTCCACTTTACAACATGTTACTATGGCAATAAATCTGGCACAACTCTTCGTATTTATAGGACGTAGTTGTATTACAGTTCCAGGAGGGTCTGAGAGAAAACTTCAGCACTACGGATTCAGCACAGTTTAGAGGGAATCAGAGCAGCGTGAATGTATCCGTCTGCATTACTTCATCCCACATAGACCGAAGGATTCTGGCAGTACAACAAACACAGATGCGCCAGATGATGGCTTGCATGCAGTTCTCTAAAAAGAAATATTGTGCTGTATGTGAGGAGGTTTCTCATAGGTCCAACCTTTGAGCTGAAAGATGACTTGAAACCACAACAGAAGTCATCACTAACAGGGGTGGAGATAAAAAAAAGACAATAAAAGAAATCTGAGTTACGATGATGATGTGAATTATTTCCAACTCTCAGTTTCATAAGGGTGAATTAGAAAACTGAGTACAAGCAGGTTTAAACATCTTTTAGTAAATAATCATTACTAGTGAACTCTGTTCAGCAGAGAAAATGATATTGATTCATTAATCCATATTTATAGCTAATAAACACACTCCTGCATCTATAACTCATGCAAAATATCTGATTTATGCCTCCAAACAACATGTCTGTGATTCATGTTGTAAATTGCATGTTGGACTTAGAATCATTACTTATATGAGTCATTTCCCTGACAGCCGTCTGTGGTGTTTGCATGTCATTATATAGAATCAGCTTTACAATGCTGGGAAACTCAGAGCACCAGAAAAACAAAACAAAACAAAAGAATACTACCGACCAGTCTTCATTCCTCTTCTGAGTATCTGCAGGACATGATTTAGCTGCTAGAATTATGAGAATAGACGAGAATAGATGAGTTGAGTTGTTTAGATAGTGCTGTGAAAATGCAGATCCAGCACATGGAAGATAATCTGCTGAAACTCTGATGCAGTGCTGAGAGATGTTTTTGGGTGCAGAGGATGTACAACTAATTCTGACAGTCTGAAGCTTAAAAAGGACTGAAATGTTGACGTGGAGTCAAACTTGGAGACTTCAGAGTTGTACTACTGTGAATCAGAAGCATCCCTTCTCTGCTCTGCCATGTTGTGAGTCAGACTTTAGTCCAGCCATGTGAGACAGAAACCTGCCAACCATTTAGTCCAGAGCCAGAGCTTTGGTTTAAACCACAAACACGACAAACTGAAAGCAGAGGGAACGACTGAACGGTTTTCTCTGCAGTCTGCTGCTATGTTCTCACAGACTGTATGTTTGTTACTGATGATGGAGCATGTCAGTGAAACATGTTTGATGACGCAGCAAGGGGTCAGATTCTCCAATAAGACTCTCATATTGTGCGACTTCCTGTCATAAACTTAATCTAGATTGTTTTATACCAGGAAATGCAGCACATCCTACCTGCCATTGTTCTCTCTCTATGAGATCTTTTTTTTTTATTTCATCTTCTGCTTTCAACTCTGCTTTCATCTCAGCAGCATGTTTGACACAGTCTGGGGGTGGGGAACAATCTTCTCTGTAAGCAGAGTACAGATCCCTGCAGGGAAATTTGCCCTCTTACTTCCTTATTAGTACGAGTATTGTGTATGAATGTAAAATATATGAAATGCAGGAACAAAGAACGGAGGAGGGCAGTTTTTCTGATCTTGTTTTCTTTAATTACAGGCGACCTTGTTTCTTTTGTATCAGGCCTGCCACAAAAAAATAAAAAATAAAAATCCCTGCAGCAGTTTATTTAAACTTTATAACCACTCAATTTAGCAAACTGGGCTCTGTCCCCAGTGGGACTCCCTGCTGGTTGTCGGTTCACTGAGTATTATATGTACTGGAGCAGAAACAATTGAAGGCAGATTATGTTTTCTGTTATTTAGATGGTCAAATTTGGCAAAATAATCACAGTTGAGTCATTTCAAGGTTTCAGTTAAAGAAAAATCTGTAGTAGGAGGTTATTGTGAGGATTGTGTAGCGGTCTCTGGTCCAGTTCAGAGAGGTTCCTGAGAGAAATGACCCAAATGAATTTAAGGGCAACTGCAATAAGAATAGTTATATTTCTCTAAACTCCAATAAAATAAGCTCTTTATTATCTCCTTTAATACTGGAAACACTGGGTTACCCTTTATATTACCCTTTCAATAACAAGGGGGAACAGACTTTTGATTAATTTGGGTGGACGTGTATAAAAGGAAAGGAAGGCGAGTGTGATCAGGCTGACATTTCTTTCATTTTTGTGCCCTTTTCTTGCTTTTCTAAATCACCAACCCTAATGAGAAAGTAATATTTTCCATCTCGTGCTAATATGATATTTATATATTCTATGTTTATTTGGTAAGTCAGTATTAGAGGAATAATTTAAAGCTCTTTAATGCTGCAGACCAACATTATATTGATAAACTGATAATTTAAGGTGCTGTGTTTAACCAGCTGTCAGTCCAAACTGTCGGCCTTAGTTTTTTCTACATGAGCATTATTTCTAATCTAAGAGGGCTAGTGTAAAAGGCTGAATTGGAGATGATTATCCATAATGAATTCAAGGTTTTAACATTTATTTTTCTTGTGTCAACAGAAGACAAAGCAAAAAAAAAAGAAAAAGAAAAAAAACAGTGAGTGGTGAGCTAAGCTCTCAGACTAGCACAATGAAAATGATGTCAAACAGGCATTTAAATCAGCCGAGTTTCTGTAACTCTGGCCGTGGGCGCATCATGAAAATGGGGTTGATGTTATCAGATAACTAGTACTAAGATCCTGGCAACAGATTCTTGACAACCTCTGTGACAGGGGTGGGGTCTTTGTGGATTGGGCTTGCTTCCTACAGATGCCATCAGACCCCAACATATTGATACCTGGAAGGTTTGTAGGCCGGGTGAACACCTCAGGCTCTTTTACCTCATCCCACCCTTTGTCCAGTAACAGATGCAGGAGATGAAAGGAAAGGACCCAAATGCATGATCGACAGAGATTTAATATTAACTAAAGACACAACTGAGGACTACACAACCGACAGCACAACACCTACAAAATATGCACATAGAAACATAATGAACTGGCTCAGGAAGACGAAGGAAAAGCTGGAGCATAAATATTGAAGGAACTAATTACAAACAAGAAGCAGGCGAGGGAGTCAGCAAAAGAAACCAGGTGTGATAATCAGGGAGCATGTAAAGTGAACAGAGCACAAGGGAATAAACTCAACAAAATAAAACAGGAAACTAGACAAAACTAAAAAAAAACACAACAATCCAAGAACAAAACCCGCACCAGGACACCCTTGGCTCTATTGGGTCTATCCTTGCATACCAGGATGCAGGATTCCCGTGTATTTCCTCATGTGCGAGTTAATCAGCTTATGTAAGTCAGTGTTGCAGGTGTATTCTCATCGGCATGTGAGACAATTTAATTCTCTTTCTATCCGCTGAAAATCTGGAAGAGTTAATCCAGGAATCAGATCAACAAGACTGGAGGTCAAGTGCCGCTGCCCTGCTGCAACAAACCTGATTCAAACTAAATGGTTCTCCAGTTCTTCACAAGCCTCTTAATGACCAACTAGCTTTAGTTAAGCGGTTCTGAGAGCAAATCACCACGTTAACGCCTCAAAGTAGTCATACGCTGTAAGTCATTTTGAAGAAAATCATTTTATCCACTAGGTGCATCCCGACAGGTTCCAGAGACTTTGTACCCTGCAAGCAAAGGTGACAGGAGTTTGAAGCTAACGGAGATTTCTATTGGCTG
This sequence comes from Leptatherina wallacei, assembly GCA_028567055.1. Classification (NCBI taxonomy): domain Eukaryota; kingdom Metazoa; phylum Chordata; class Actinopteri; order Atheriniformes; family Atherinidae; genus Leptatherina; species Leptatherina wallacei. The sequence continues at coordinate 19,646,612 of JAOXYM010000022.1, read as the reverse complement.
TTTGATGGATGGAGCGAAGGCGGCAGCAGGATCTAAGCAGATTTACGACAACTGAAGGAGTAAAAGATCGAGTCAATATTAAAAAACGTTACTAAAAGCTTCAACTAAACAGTTTTTGTCAAAATGCTGAGCTATGCTGTTAACACACACGCTGCCGAATTCATGTGGCACATTAGTCTTTGCATATTAATGAATCATGACTTCATGACAAGGATGCAAATGTTCTTTTCAACAAATCTGTGATTTTATGTCTCTGAGATGAACGAGAAAACAACTCTTTGGATCTTTGTGTTGCCAAAAAAAGGGAAAGAGGAGGAGTGACCCAAAAGTCACCAAATTGTTCCACATCAAAATGAAAACAAAGACTTTTTTTCTTTCCTCAGACACACGACGCTCATGAAGAATCATCTGATTATTTTCCTACTTTTCACATGCAAGGAAGCATTTGCTGTCTGACAGACAGATGGCTCTCCAGATGATTCATTTCTCTCAGCCAGAAACGGCCGACATTCATCAGGAGGAAGAAAAACACGTAATTACTTCAGCAGACACTCACATGCACGCACACCTGTCCTGATACATAATGAGCCCGAAGAACGGTGAAGTAAAAGCCAGAGGGAGAAAACGAGGAGATGGGTTTTTTTTTCATGATTATATCTAAATAAATAAAAATAAATCCTAATAAGTAAATAATGAGGCTGTTACAGCCTGGTCGGACCGATGCAGAGCAACACTGTGTGCTGAAAAAGCTGATTTTCTCCCTCCCAAGTAAACTGAGTGTTCCTGTCAAGATAATGGAAACAGCTCAGAGAGAGAAATGTGACAGATCATGTGGTGAAAGTGTGATTGAGCTCTTGTAGCTTCGTAATGGCCTTCCCAAAGATACGATGTTAACCACATCATTGCTTCCATCTTCAACCCTTAAAACATTCCTCTCTCAAGTCTGAGAGAAAAGCAGAAAAAAACGTTCTGAATTTCTCGAAATGAACTTGGACTCTGCTCTAAGTTCATTATATTAATTGTTCAGTGAACATTTTAGTGAGAAAAACTGTTACGGCAGGGGTGGTGGCTGTTTTGTTGTACGATCGTGATCACATTCATCATGGAACTGGAAACATTTTGGAGACAAAACGTCCTGTTGGGTTTAATAAGCATCTCTGCGGGGAGCTAACACGCAGTCAGAACAGATTTATGTTTATCAGTGTTAATCTTAGGCACTAATGACTTGACAGACACTAATTCATGATAAGTAATTAGTGATAAATAAGTATGACTGCTGTCGGCTTACATTTGGTGCTTTATATGAAAACTTCAAAGCTTCTCGTGTGGGAGGCTAAAATAAAAATTGAAGCTAAAATAAATTCTTGTATTTTGGCTCTTTGGTCAGTACTTGAAAACAAAAAATCAGTTCAGTTTGCCCATGATTTTATTTGATTGATTGATTTATATTTTGTATAATACCACTATAGGGTCATCTGATATAAAATTGAAAGTGAATTTGTTTTGAACAACAGGTTTATTCTGGCTGGAAATGATCAAATTAGTAGAAAATGAAGGAAATTTATTATTTTTTTATTGCAGGGATCTCAAACTCCAGTCCTCCATAGTCCTTCAGGTTTGATGTGTTACACGTGTGTTGGAGCAGGGAAACACCTAAAACCTGCAGGATAGTGGCCTTCGAGGACTTGAGTTTGAAGTTCCCTGTTTTATTGTTACAAAGCTTCTTGGCAATAAATCTCACACCATTGGAAAAACCTTTTTATTATCTTTTAAATGGTGCAACACTTGTAAGGAAAAAGCATTTGTGGGATGAGCAGCAGAGTTGAGTTTATGAGTTGCACCTCAGCAAAGCTTGAAATCTTCTCTAACAATCCCAAACAGCTTATTCTGCTACTGACTTGTTTTAAGCCTCTGGTACCCCAGGTGATGACAATCAGGTGCCTGATCAGCAGCACCTGTGAGCATGGATCCTGCTACAGCAGTTGGCATTGTAGGATGATCGTGTGCTGCACTGATAGGGTAGCAGCTTTTGGTGGAGGCAGTGTGATGGTGTGGGGTGGCATTTCTCTCACTGGAAAAACAAGGCTTGTCACCATTGGAGGAAATCTCAGAATATTGGTGTGAATATGATATAATGGCCTGCCTGCAGTCCTCAACTCAATCCCATTGACTTGCAACAAATGCTGGTTGAAGAATGGGAGGCTAACCCACAGCAGTGCTGGTGAGCAGTATGAGGAGGAGCTGCCAGGCTGTTGTGGTTATGTGTGTTATGGTTCTTCTACACGCTACTGAGGCTCCTGTTTGTTAAATGAATAAATTGTTAAATAGCCAAGATGTCTTCTTTCTTCAAATTTCAACAATTAAATCCAAAGAAATAACGCCAAACAAGAGTCAATAGCAGAATAAGCAGACTGGCAGAGAAGCTTTAGTAAGATTGCAATGAGCTCAACCCACATACTCAACCCTGCTGCTCGTCCCACAAACACTTTTTCCTTACAAACGTAGCTTGTGAGAAAATGTGGGAAATAAAGAGTCAAAGGAATCTATTCTAACTGTTTTACAGTCATTCCCTTAAACTGCCATAAATATTATGTCGCTGTTTATCAATTTTTGGTTATTTTATATCATTGCTTGATTTATTTTGTAATTTATTATAATTATAATTATTAATTTGTAATTTTGTAAATTGATTTTTGTAATGGCATCAGGTAGTAACCAAGGTAACGTTCCTTCTTGCACATAAACCTTTTTTTTGTTGTGTTCACCTGCTGTCTTGAAGCATGAGGCAGAAGAAGTTTAGCCATGGTAATATGAAGATTTTCTTTTTTTTTTGGAACTTCTTCATTCTCTCTTGGTTATGTGTAGCCAGCAAGGTATGTTTGTCTACATGTTTCTGTACATTTTTTGTGCAATTTGTTATGCTGATTCATATGTTATATGTATCTCTGTATGTCAACGGTTCGACGGTGGATTTCTTTTTATATGATTAAATAAATTAATAAGTGAACAAGAACTATGGCGTGGTGTTTATCCCGGAGGGAGTGAAATTCTCTCCTTTCACATCCAACATCATTTCATTCTCCGTAAACATGGAAATAGTTCATGCAGATTCAAAGATGAGGTTTGTTTGTGTGGACCACATCAGATCAGATCACTTCAAAACTTTGTCTGGCATTTTGAATCCATGCATTCTGACAGACGTAAACACAATGAAAAAGATTGGTTGGTATCTGTAACGCTCCCTCTACACACTAGAGATTGAAACAAATCCACATTTTGGAGTAATTTTGATAATTAATAATGATAATAGAGTTAAAACAGATGTGGTACAGGAACATTTTTAAAACACAGTTTTCTGCTGAGTTTGATAAGTACACCCTGGAGGATACTGAGTGGACTGGAGAGCATGTTTCTATGGAGTCCAAGAGTCTCGACATTATGGACAAGAAACTAAGCATTTGCTATTCTATCTCTAAGAAGCACCACTGTGAATATGTCAGTCTCATTAGTGAATAAAGGGGCTTCTTTCCATTTCTTCTACAGTGATAGATGTGAGTCTGAGGGAAAATTTACACCAATCCCATTTGTTTCAATCTACTGAAACATCAGAAGCAGAGAAGCCTTGATGGGAACAAAGCGAGGATCAAAAGTAGTCTCAGATAATTATCTTGCTCTGTCTTTGTGCTGTTTTGTTCACTATACGCACCAGAGCTTAATTAAAGTACACAAACTATTAATTTATTGCTTTTTTTTAAAGGGAATGTAATTTGGAAGAATCCGTCCTCTGGGAACAGAAGTCGATGCAACTTCTGAGCCGCTGACATTCTCCTCGCTCGCAAACCAGAGTTGGCTTCAAAATGATCCCGACAGGTCTGTGTGGAGAGAGGCAAAACCACAGGTCGTCTGCATTTAGCCCTGTCAAACACAGTTAGAACATTGTGTGCCGACACTTTCCCCCGGTGCTGACTGTATCAGCCATCACTTGTTTATCGCATCCAAAGCGGAGCTGCCTGGACACTGTAAAGACTAATTACAATGGCTTGCTGCCAACAGGTATTTTGGGGGGTTTGTTCTTTCAGATTATTCAAATATTTTCTTTGAACTAGAACCAAAACGGATCGGATGTGTCGATAAAATCAGTGTGTTGCATTGAAAAATGTGTTCAGTTTAGTTTTAGCATGCAACTGTCCAAGTCATGCAACATTCATGACCACTGCATTCAATGTTTGACAGATAGAAATGAGCTTGTATCGGGCACTGTGGCACCTCTCATTATGTAGAATAAAGAAAGAAACGATGATAAAAGAAAATTCTCAGAAGCGGGAGGTGAAGCAGGCAGTAGCTTCTTTTATCATTATGGCTGCAGAGTGCTCAGTATTGCCTTTCCATTGTACATTGGAGCTGGGTTTTTCTGTGGAAAAAAATGTGCCCTTTGTCCTTAAAGACAGATGAGATAGAAGATGGTTGTACCTCTGGCAAGAAATTTATATTGGACTCTCTTTTTAAAAAAAGAAAGAAAAAAGATTCATATCTGAGCATATTTGAAAACAACAAAAGGTAACCACCCAAAGTCATCACCCACAATATTTATACTGTGGACAGAAGAAATGATGAGGTCATTCATGTAGATGTCACTTTCACATTTAAAATAAAAATAAGTTGTAAACCAAGCACAGCATAGTCTTGAGGGCAACTGGCCCCCCCAAGCAT
>JAOXYM010000022.1:19627566-19641549 GCA_028567055.1 Leptatherina wallacei | reverse complement strand
GAGCGGTCATATGACTAGAAAAGTGTTGTACAAGTACACTCCATTTACCATTAACTAAACTCTAATGTGTGCAAGCAGAAAATGGCTGCACAACTATAAGGTTCAAAGACTTTATTGCAACTTTCAGCTCTTTGTTTCACCTCTACTAGCTCAAAATTTACTTTTGTGAATCATTCTTTTTTCAAACTCTTCTCTTATTTAACAGCCAACTGAAAATGTCCACGACGCAGCGTAAACACCTGCAGGTGGCCATAAATCAGTTTGTGTTGTCAAGGCCCACCTTTGTTTTCTGAAGTCATTTCAAATATATTGGAGATGTATCCAATCACACTCAAGAGAATGCAATGAAAAAGACCATTTGCTCTCTAATGTAAGGTTTTATAGTTGATCCATCTACAGTGAAAAAGATGTATTACAGCTTGAGGCGATGCAAGTTAAATTAAATGTGTAAGCAGATACAGCAGCATGTGTGCAGACCTGACACATAATTATGCAAATGAGGATAAAATATTGTCACAAACCGATTGCAACAGTTTCACATGCTTTAATTTATAATAATAATTATATTTATTTAAAGCACCTTTCACATAACCCAAGGTCACTTTATAATGCTAAAAATCAATGTAAATAATCAAAAACAAAGTAAAATCAAATAAGCAGTCAAAATGCAAGACACAGATGGATATAATAAAACAGAAACATTTTAAAGGAGGCTATTTAGCAGTGAGACAAGTAAGATGAGGAAGGGTTAGGAGGGTTGTAGGCAAGCTTGAACAGATGGGTTTTGAGATGGGATTTAAAAAGATGAAGGGAGTCAGTATTACGGAGGTCAGGGGGGAAGTGAGTTCCAGAGTTTGGGAGTAGAGCAGCTGAAAGCCCTGGTCCCCATGGTGACAAGGCGATGGGAAGGGACAGTGAGAAGGAGTGAAGAAGAGGATCTGAGTGAACGATACATACAGAGAACAAACTGCTACTGAAGGAGAGGAAAATTATGCAAATTGAGAAAATGTGAATCTGGAAATATCTTGAGCCACACCTTTTTTTCCTTTATATGTTGTAGGGAAGGGCTGCACGGTGGTGTGGTGGTTAGCACCGCAGCCTCACAGCAAGAAGGTTGCTGGTTCGAGCCCCGGTTAGAGCTTGAGCCGGAGGGGGTTGCTAGTTCGTTCTGGGATAGGCTCCAGCCCACCCGCAACCCTGCATGGAAGAGAATTGTTGATTAGTGCACATTAAAATGGAAATAGAGCTTGTAAAGAAAAAAAAGAGTTTGCACAACTCTAATAAGCTTGAAAGTAATTTTTTCCAAGTCCTTCAGGAATAGTTGTCCAGGCTTTGTTCTGTCCTATGTCAAGATGATCCCACGTTGCTTCAATAATGTTGAAGTCCAGACTCTGTTGCCAATGATTTTCTTGCATCATTTGGCATAGTTCAGCCTTTTCTCCCCATTTCCCTTCTTAAGAATTGCTTCTTTAGCCCATTTAGGGATCACCAACTCCATACTTCAAAGGCCACTGTCCTGTAGGTTTTCGATGTCTCCCTGCTACAGCACCTGATTCAAATTAAATGGACCCATCAGCTTGTCAAGTTGTGTATAAACCTCAGGTGAGTTGCAACATCTAAAACCAGCAGGACACTGGCCCTCAAGGTCTGTTGTTGGTGATCCCTGGTAAAGACTATTTGTGATGAGGCTTCAGTGAACAGTAGATGGATCAACTGAAGGTCCAGATGAATCCCAGTTCCTGTGTCAGAACTGATTAACCCCCCCCCTCTATTTCTTAAGGGCATCACTTTCAAATACTGTTCATCTGCTGCAGATAGTCTTATTGAAGGCCTAGACTTGTCCAAGTTCATTTTGAGGACAGACTGCTAAGATTTTGGCTCTTCGCTCTTTGGGAATCAGCTTATCAGGTACAAGGACTGAGCTGAACATGCGTAACAGCAGCCAATGTCCTAAGAAAAACTTTGAATGGCCTTCAGAAAGCCTGCAGAGACCGCTTTAAAACAAGATTAGAAAACTTTGCTTGGATTGGAAGCAAAATATCAAGAAAAGTAGGACGACCGAAGAGGTTTCAAATTTCTTTTTCAAACTTCTTCTGAAGTCATCATGCTACAACCAAAACAGCGCAAAATGGTTTGCATGCCATTTTCTTTGCAACACGGAGAACTCGTGAAAATTACACACCAACTAAAACTTAGGATTCAAAGCGACAAGTCAGCAGTTCCTGCAGGCCTTAACAAATATCACAGACACGAGATTAGCTTTCATTTTACATGCAGAAATAAAAGGCATCAGCAGTTGGTGTAATAAATATGGAAAAGACTCATCAGCTCCCAAATTCAGGCAGCAGATGTCGTCTTTCAGACGTCTCCACTGGTAATCTACAGAGAGTTTGAGCATAAAACAAAGATAAAATATTTTCAGAACATTGAATCTCAGTCACCAATATAAGCTCCAGGGAAAGATAGAAAGACGTGTTCACGCAACAGAGCCGGGAAATAACTGTTACATCATCAGAAGCATTATAGAGGATGTTATCACCTGAGGATGGATCAACATTAATATTTGTACAGATATGTTATTTATACATCACCACAATGTTAGAAACTCTCGCCATATTAAGCACATGCGAAGAATATTGAGTGGAAATACGTGAAGTACAAATAATATGCGAATTTTGTTAAAGGAATCATCCAGAACCAACTTTTCTTCTTTGAAATATAAGCAAACATACACTCTGGGGTTTGGTGCTCAATGAAAAGTTAATAAAACTACACTTGTCAGTCACAGAGGCTGGAATCAGAAATCACGAGATCAGAGGAAAGAAAAGGTGAAGACATCTCTCCATCGTTCCTCTTTGGTGGCTCATAATGTTTTTTCTACGTATTTGATCACATCATCTTTTTTTCATCACTGCGCTTGTTTCAGACTTCAGTCGAGTCAGAACCGACTGATGCTGGTGTGAATTTGGGTCAGTGGGAAGCAGCGCTGGGTCTGACGTGATCGGTTTGTTTCCAGGAGAAACTTTCACCAGTTCCCGAACTGGAGCAAAGCAGTTGGGAAGCCTTGTGTGCGCCTAAAGTTAGCGAGTGTCTGTGGACCACCCATCATTCAGAGGAACCCCAGGGCTCTGTCCCAAATACTGGGAAAACATTTCACTCCACAACTTCCTGCAGAAATCTGGCTAAAAAATAATTAAAAAAAAACTTAAACTTGTGGTTTTGAATCAGTAGGTGTTGTGATGAAATCTCCTCTCTAACATTATTTTCCAGCACAAAAAAGCACACACGATGACATCACTCGGTTCAGGATTGTGGATTTTTGCCACAAATCCTGGATCTATTAACTTTAAACAGACTGCAAAATCTAACCAAACAAAAGGTGGTATTAATAGGAGATGTGAGGAGTTTAGGCTATTAAATTTCCCCTGGGGTTCATTCCACAAAACAGGTTTAACAAGCTCAGTCTGATGAGTCCTGACCTGTTAGTTAGCTCTGTTCTGCAGGCCTGCATTAAAGCACTAAGAAACAGGTGAGTGTATAGGTTTGTTGATGTACATTACTGTGCAAATGTGCAAAAGAAAAAAAAAATGTCCGTCAAACTTAGTTTAAAACTTTAAAGATAAGGAAAAGAGATTAAATTGTGTATTTGAAACAGGCTGCTATTAAACAATTTTTATATGCTTGCATGATTCTTGGGTCAGTGTTAAGGGACAAACAAAAAGCACATTCCTCTGAAATAGGTCAGGTATAAGGAGTGGACTGAATATCCAATTAAAAAAACGGAGACCTCTTTCAGAAAGAAGCTCGTAATTATTGAGCGTATAAGAACCATACTGATCAGCTGATTGTATTGACACAATTGATTACCTCTGGGCATTATACCAAGCTGGCAGTGTTTCCATTTTAAAATCAATGAAAAACTTACTCCTAATCTATATTTAGCTCAGATTTACAATCTTAAATAGCAAAGCTGTTTCCTTGTGTCCACTCTAGCTTCCGGAGAATCATGTGACACATTAAAGCATTGTTTTTGGTTCCCCGCGCTCCTCTCTCCTTTTTAGAGTATTGTATCATTCAAAGGGATGCATTTTGGAAATGTGCCCGGTCAAAAAAAAAGTTTTTTCCCCGAGGACAACACAATGCAATTACTGCACTACAGTGATCCTCACAGTGACAAGACGTGAGACACCGATCAGTGTTTTGTGTTATTAAAGCTGTATACAGAAGTTTTACATATTAAACTGATTAGTACAGTAATGTACGGTCACAGCTTCATTTATGCTGGTGTGTTATAAAAAATGAAAAAAGATTCTAATCTAACTGAGGATTTCTTCTAATGCACTGATGTAGCTTTCCAATTGAAAAATCCCGGGTGACGTAATGATCTGACGGCTGTTACAGCAGTCATGCCGGCAAACATTACAGGTTACGTCTGGAGGAATGAGGGCATGAGACAGTGTCAGAGTTGTTTCAGGCATCAGCAAGAAGTTAATTTAGCTGGTTACCACGGTAACTGACTCAGAATTTAAGTTTTACCCCCCTTTCTTCATTTAAAAAAAAAAGCCAGAGTCTTCTCATTGCAGGGCCAACAGTGTTTCTAAAACCTTCTTTCTGGACCTGGTGATTTCAGCTTGTACACTTTATTGTATTTTCTTTTTTCCCCCCATCAGTTCTTTAATTGGATAGATATGAAGTTTTAATGTGATGCAGAATTAATTTAAAGTTAAAGAATAAACCAAGACGTTGATAAAATGACCTGTCCCAACATGGTCATGTTTGCTTACTGTTGACAAGGAAGTTGTTCTGATGTCGCCTGAAGCTATTTCAGCTCACATAGAGGACCATGTCCTACATAGTTCTTTTTGTTTATTAAATGTGGTCTCGGCTTAGCGGTCTGTTTGTAAGTTATGCTGGAAATCAGCAGAGCTCTGAACCTCTAATCCTTCTTAAACCATGCCGTCTTAGCAGACACACTCACATAGAAAGACACATACCTACAATCACACGCACACACAAAAACACACTCTTTCCATCTGCTATCGATTCCATACACATATTTTAAATTATGCCTGACAAGCAACCAGCAACCAAAGCAGCTAAACAGGGTGGGATATTAATAAGTCCACCACATCGGCCTCAATCAGTCATTTCCTGTCTGAGAGACAGACACTAATGGACAGAGTTAATGTAGCCAGTTATCCTTGATGTGTCTGTGTAGGAGTCAGTAATGCTCCGTCCTCTTCTTACTGTCTGTCTGCCTCTGCTGTCAACCTGGAACAAACCGTCCTAGTCTGTTATCGACTGCCACAGGGTGACCTTACAGCTAATAATAACAGAGAAGATTTCAACCTTTTCAACTCTGCTGTCTGTTTGGGAAGAAATGATTTAAAGGGTGAGGAAACCGAGCGAGTCAGACAAATACCACAACAAAGTTTTAATTGAGTCCAATTAGAAATAATTCAGTGTGTTTGTATTTGTTTTGTTGAGGTTATCATGATATCTGAGTCTCAGATGATACAGTCCATCTCTAGAAACCTTGAGTAATACTTTACTCATTTGAAATGACATAATGCAGTAATGTGTAAATAATTTAAATCCTTTAACTGAAGATAACGCAAAGATTGAATATCAAAGGTTTAATTTGATCCATTTCTTTTTTTACTTAAAAAAGCTCACATTTAAAAAAGCTGAGAGAAGTTTCAGCAGCATGGTAGGTTCATCTGTCATTCGTTCTTTTAATATCTAATAAAAATCGAAAGTCAAAAAATGAATAACCAGCTTGTCTTTCATGAATCCTTTAGAAATCTTAAAGAAAAGAAAAACTAAAATCAGGCTGAAAAAATTAAACGGGAAAAACAACCCAGCAGCATAGCAGGGATTTCTTCTGAGTTTATGGTGGCTCGTCTCAGACAGAAAAAAAAAGAATCAGATAGTTGATCATTGGCCACTTTTCCCATTTTCATTCTGAGCACGAATCAGAAAATGAATAACGGTTCATATTCAGATTTTTCATTTCGGTTTAGAAAACAAGAGTTTTTTTTTTCATTTTTCACGTCAAAGGAAAAACGATCCGTCGGAAGAGACGAGGACATCCTGAGCTTTTACAATCACAGAGACACATTTTGTGGTTTAAAACTAAATGTTTTTTTCTTCTCGCTCATTTCTCATTGTCAGCTCTTCATGGTTAAGAGTCTCTTTTGTTGTATTGTTAGTTTCATAAAGCACTATGTGACAGGTTTAGACTAGTCTGCACCCAGACTCTAATCAGTCATGTTAGTGTGTTTGATTTAGTCATTCCTTCCAGAATCAAGCAAAACTGTAAGATTTCCCTCCAAAACCTGTAAATATAACCTTGCATTACGGGTTTCTTCACATATGTGCAAGTTACAAATATCATGTGCATTAGTCCACCCCCATATCATCATGGGTTTTTTGATTATATACCAAAACAATGATTTTTTCCCCCCTTTTTTCCATAGTATGGAAAAACCAAAAAGAGTTTTAAAAGTTTGATTTGATGGCGGGAAAAGTTTTCTTTTTCACCTCATTCCATCTTGAATAAGCTCAACTGCAGAGCGGGTTGCTATGCCGATGGGAAATTATCCAAGTTATGGCATTATGGGATGCCAGAGATATGTCTGACTATTTGTGTGATTTGTGGAGCTGGGAAAAAAACCCAAAAAACACTTCAAGATGTTAATTAAATCAGCCACATGAGTACCTGACTACCTGCGGACATTTTGACCAGATCTCAGATTTCATGGTTCAGCTACTGTGTGAAATGTACACGGTGTGTGTCCGACTCTCCAGGATTCGTTTTAACACCTGGTGCATTCACAGCCCGTCTCCAGAAGCTAGAGGGATCAACATAATCATATGGTGGGTATGTCTGTCCACCTTTCACCTCTCTAACAACTGGTATCTTGGCACCTTCTGCGCATCCACAGAGGAATCAGCTGTCAACACTCCCACCAGTGACAGCTTTGTAATAAGTGTGAGGGCTCTTAAAAGCATTCTCTCCCTCTCCCCCGACGCAGTCAAGAGTCAACAAATAACACAACAAACGTCAGAGGCAAGAGATGTTTTCTCTGTCCTTCACTCCTGACCAAAGCTCTTCTGCTTTACTCTGCAATCAAACTTGATAAGAGATAAGAGTTTCACACACACACACACAGACACACACATAAAAACACATGGAAGATCCTTATCCTTTAGCTTTAAACAAAAATCTTGCTAAATGTTTCACACATTTTGACTAAAAAGCTGTTAATTTCTACCGGTTTCTTCTGTTTTTCCCTGTAAAGACAAAAAGAAAGAGGAGCAGTATGCACTGGCCAGTATGTTGGTACATTCAACCTGTGTGAGCAGCTTTCCTTTCATGGCATGGGTTTAAAGACGTGTGTTGTCCATACACTTAAAGTTCCTCCGGATAGCGGCCTATGAAGCACTCAGCAGGGTGTCAGGACTTCACACCTTTGTGAAGAGGCAAACATGAAGTTAAGGGGGTGAAAGCGAGAAGGATGAGCTTCTACTATGTGCTGTCATGGGAACACAAGCTTGGTGACAGCACCTCTCCATGGACAGAGGTTGCTTTGCCACATCTGGCCACAAGGAACAGGCTCTAATAAGAAGCAAAAGGTCAGCTTTGCACATTCTAGTCAGCCAGGATCGCCCCGGGTGACTGCTGGTCGTGGTATTACAAGCATGCCAACTTGCCTAAAGGCATCCACTCAGGCCAGCTATCCTTCAGGCTCGGTGGGTGTAAAAAGGGTTTCTTCTGAGGTAAATTTAGTTGAAATTCAAGTACACTCTTCTGACCATCTGAACTGGATGCAAGGCAGCTGTGCTGGTGGGTTGCGCCTGGTTTTAGAGGAATATATGAACAACAAAGGTCTCTAAATGCCAGCAGCTCAGTTGCTTTGAAACAGGAAGCTTTCTGTGTAAAAATAAATATCAACAATAAATCATTTGCATTTGGATTTATCCATGTAAATTCATCACATATCAGAAAAAGAAGAAGAAAATGAGTACCTGATGTCGACATGAAACGACACCAACCTCATGACAAATTGTAAAATATAGAAACTGAATCACAGAGAAATTTGATCCAGTTTCACATGAAAGAATCAAACGTTATCCAGTATCTATATTTTGCTTCTGTAGTTAAGAACGATGTGACTCCTGTCGTACTACTGATGATGTTTCTTCACACTCATGTCCATGAAGTTGACAGTTGTCACTGAGAAGGTGTAGTCACACTGTAGAAAAATACCCCCAAAAAACCATCTGTAGTCTTTTCCTATGTTGCTTTCCTCGACCTCTTTGGAAAACGTTCCGTGGTTAAGTAAAGGTGGAGACATTTTTAAGGACTTAAGCATTAAGAAATTTCAAACAGCTCGTCATGGCTGCTCCAAGGTTAAAAATATACTATTCAACGGCATCCTTAATCAGGACAACATGATCCTCACTTGGAGGCCAGTTGAGGGATTTTACAAAAACCCACCATTCAAACACGCCTCATTCATACTTGGTGGTAAATTCCATGTATAGCCACAGAAAAAATAACATGGCAGCCGATCCGTGCAAATAGGCTCTCCTATCACCACCAAACATTCAGAAACATTCATTCACCAGCGATGCTGACACTGATAGGACAGGAATGGAGCAGGATTTGAACCTCTAACTTTCCAGTAATTGGACACTTGAGCCTCCCACTACCTTTTCTACTTCTGCCATTACTTACTTTTCTATTTCATCCTCATTATTGGTCACGCCTAAGGTTAAAAATATGCTCACTTGAGTTTTATACTCACTTGCTGCGGTTCTCATCACATGATGTGGCGCCACACGGCACAGAATAATTGCCTTAAAAAACCTCTTCTCACAATTTTGAAGGCTGGATGGTGAAACTTGCGAAAAAACCTTTTATGCAAAAAGAGATTTGTGCCAAACTTTGAAGCTGATTGCAAGTTGATCAAACACTTGAGAATAATTCAGCGAGTAGAAATCTTATAGCATTTTAAAAGTTTGAATTAAAACAATTTGCATGATTTCATATTTCGGGAAATTCAGATCCTGATTTTTATCTAAACTTTCTCTCCAAATTATCAAATCACTACAACACTGATCCATATGAAAAATCTGTAAAAAAAAATGCAATTAACTCTATAAAAAAAAAAAACTTGATGTATCTTGACTTGACTCACCAAATTACCATTCAAACTACCTACTCCATTAAAAATAAGATGTTTTTCAGCTCATTTTTCTCACATGCTCTGTGTCCATATTTCATGCCTATTAATAGCATGACAGTCAAGCCACCTTCAACTCAGAGATAAAGAAACGGGAAGTAAATTACATCCGAGCTCACCCGAACATGGCACTGTGCCGTGCCGTCTGCATGCAAGCCGGGAACTGCTGGGAAAGGATGTGGGGCGCAAAATCAATTTCCTTTGTTGCCTCACCAGGACCTGCTGCTCCCCTCAACCCAATAATATTTAATCCTACCAAGCCATGACTCTTCAATTAAAGAAAAATTCTAAAAAAAAAAAAAAAAAAAAAGTAGAAATAAAAAAAAAAAGCTATATTACTCAATTTGACCTCACTCTGCTTTTCAAAAGGAGATTAGCCACGGAAATGACTTCATGACAATAACAGAAATAGTATTGGAAAAGAGAGGGCAGATGACCACGGGCTCTGGTTTGCTTCTTGTCAGTCAGACTGTGAAAGCTGGAAAACTGTTTCAAATTAATTTACTGTGTATGCTTACACTTAATCTCATTAACAGTCATAGTAGGTTGTCTTTTGGCAGCCAGGTGGATTTTAAATCAGTCTGCAACAGCACAACCGAAGAAAAATCTAATTTAAACAGACAGAAAATGTTTCAAATTAAACAGTTTGGCACATTCATCGAGAAATAAATGTGTGGCAGGAAACGGAGACCAGTTAATCCAGTGTTAACTGTCTCTGTGTTAAAATCCACTCATTTTCAAACAAAGCTGCACGGATGCTGTTTCTGCGACGACAGACGAAAAATAAAACATGAGACGGGAAGGTGTAAATGAAAACTTGACAGCCATGTTGTATAAGCCCCTTCTGAATTCTTCTGAAGCTATAGACGTCTTCACTTGACCTCTGACCCCTTCACAGAGACTTTAACACGTCCCTGAGCTCCCCAACATGATGAGAGGAGGAAGATGACAGCTCTCAAATGTGTCTGCTGTCACACAACTGCTTTACTTTCTGATGGAGTGGACAGAAATGAGAGGGGACAGAGGATGTTGATGACTGGTGAAGTGTACTGAGAAAAAAGAGGAGGAATAATTTACACACTAAAAAGGAGGAGAATGCATGAATTCAGGAAAATAAGCCTTTTGTTTGTGAGGTTGTGCTGGTTTTGTATTCATAGGATCATCATAAAGCTTCATATCTGTTTCAGATTTGGTGATCTGCTCACAAATGAGAAAGATTACTGATCCATGGCTTAGCATTTCATGTGTGTACCTCATGAATGAACATGGGATGAGATAGAAGTAGCAGCTTCCTCTGACAAGAAAATACACTGTACAGGAACGGCTTGAGTATGATAAGCCCAAGCTGATAGAGCATCTGCTGGATGGGCCACCACAGCATACTTAAACAACCCACGTGTGTCAAAAGGTTAAAAAAAAAAAAAAAAAAAAGCAAATGAGGTCAGATGTCCAACCACTGATTGGTCAGTTTAAGTCAGTGACAGAAAAAATGCACTATATCATTAAAAATGGTTTCTAATTATTCTATGAAAATAATTTGTGCTTTATTCTCCCAGAATGAGCACTTTCTACCTACTTGCAGTGGGTCTACATACATCCAGTGTCCCACGGTGTCTCTGAACGGACAAACAACTCTGTGTGTAAAGTGAGAACCCACTGAGCTTTAAAACTGCAGTATCAGCTATAGCACTGTTTGGGACAGGTAATGCCTTAAAATGCACACAGAAGAAATCAGTACACGTACAATGGTCATCCCTGGCTGCAGGAATACAAAGTTCTGTCAAAGGCTGAATTTTAGGCTTAAATCTAATCAAACCAAAGCTTCTATACACCAACAGCCTAGTTCAGGGTCACTATGTAACCATACATGGATCAGCTTTCATTTCTATTAACAGAATGCCATTACAGAAATAAATCAAACTAACTTAGTCAAATGAAATGTCTTTCTTTGGAGCACAAACGAGCTCAGCATTTTACTCTCTTCGTGCTGCAGTCAGGAATAATATTGTGTATTCATCGGGTTCACAGATGTGTGGCCCTCTGAGGCGCAGTGTGAATGAGTAATCCACTTCCTGACCTTACACACCTCCTGCTGTTTGAACAGCCCCACTTCGCAGCCTCTGGTAAATGTTGGCATTAGCATTTTGGCATTTGCACTGTTTGTGCTTTTTTGCATGTGCGATTCGTGCTGTGCTGCAACTCGATTTTCATGTTTTACCATGAAAGTTTTTTCCTCTCGCTACCCTCCCAAAATACTCAGTGTCCTGAACTGAAGGGGAGCAGAAGGACAGAAATCTTAGATTTCAAGATCATCCCCAGTAGATATTCTCAACATGCTGTCTGCCCTTTTCGGGGGTCAAAAGCTCACTTTTCACTGATCTCATTACAGTCAGTGGCATTTCATTAGCCAGGATCTATCATAAAGTACCATTATCTCTCCATCTGATAGTCTGCTCTTCACAGCCTCCCAGGCCTGCTATAAATGATAGCTAATATAATCCTGGAGCTCTGGGAGTCAAAAATGACTAGAGGGGAGAAGTAGAAAAAATTAGATGATGGAAAGGAAGTAAAAAAAAAAAATTAGAAGTTAAATTATTAAAAACGAAAAGAAGAAAAGTTAAGCATCTTAATGCTTCTTTATTAGTTTTAAAAGGAAACCTGCAGGAATTCAATTTTCATCTGTTATATGTTTAAAACTTGGACTGAAGTGAAATTCACACCCACTTCCACTGACCTCAAAAGGTGTTCACTTTTGAAAGAGGGCTCCATGTCAGCTGTGTAGGTGCAATTTGACCTAATTACCCCTCTGAGTGTAGCAGGCATGTGAACAGTCAAGCTGTGCCATAGGATCATATTATAGGCTTTAATTAACAGTGGAAAATTGACCGAAGCCTCCTCCTGTGATTTAAGGATCTTTCTAATGACAGAGACTTGATGTATGGATGTTGTAGTAGCTTTAAATGTTCTACTTGCTGGTGTCATTGCACACTTTCTGGTTGTAATTCACTGATCGGCATCTTGAAACCTGAAAAAAAAAAGAAGACTTAATCTGAATTCAAGACTTATTTTCAGATGATTTGTGTGAAATCCTGCCAATGACAGCCGTGCAGGGTTGCCGTATGTGCCGTCACAGACGGGCTGAAGAGGCTCTCAGCTGCCGACTGTCGGCTGAATGACAGCCAATCTGTGAAAGCCTTTGAAGTGTAAAACACCAGAGCTTCATTATGTTGTGTAATATTGTCTAAATGTTTCTGTCCATGTGGTCTATGAGAAACAAAAGTTTTTCGGAAATATATACAGAACATTCGTCTGCAGCCACAGGAAATTATAAAATCACAAAGTAGAATAAGCAGAGCTTGGTTGGGATTGTTTGGTGGATACTCGGGGTGTGCATCTCTCCCTTGTAAGCAGATTGGAGATTTATAAAAGAAATATTGTGTAAGGTACGATTCAGGGACAATATTTGATTCAAGGCAATCTGCCGCAGCTCTTAATGTTTCTTTAAACACAGATTTAATTTTCCTTTGTAAATTGTGAAGCTCCAGCAGCAGAGTCGGTGCAGAATGGAAAGGCTGCAGGAAAAAGAAGACACTACTGGGAGGTGGAAGAAAGCTCAGAAATTCTTTGTCTGATGGATTTGGATCTAGTTAAAGCGTTGGATGTGCAAAAATATTGCCAGAGTGTAGGTAGATGCGGGCCTGACTCATTCAGACTAAACTCTGTTACAGGTATATCTTCTATACACTCATGTTTATATTTTAGTCTTCTTATTTAGATTGTCTAGTAATCAGAGTATTGTTATGAACATATACATGGGCACTGTTTGCAGACTCCACTCTGCGTCAGTGCGTCAATAGAGTGGGCAGAATCACATGGTGTTCTTTTATATTTTTTAGGAGTTTCAGAAGAACATTTGAAATCTCTACTTTTTTATTGTCTTTCAATGGCTTTTGTTAATTATACACCATTAGCATTTAACCTCCCAGGACCACACGTCTTACCGGAGACAAGCAATAGTGAAGCAGCCTGCTATTGTTTTTCATGCTGGTAAACAAACAGCTTGGCACATTACCACCACCTTCTGGTGACAGCGGTGACTCACATTTTACAAAATATGAAAAACAACGTACACAAAAAGCAGCTATTAAAAACAGGAACAGCGATCACAGACAATATTTTCCAATAAGTTTGTGAAAGAGGAAAGTGAAATAAATGAGCCAAGTTTTAGATTTAACTGTAGGTTCCAGTCATTCAAAGCATCAAATTAAAATGCAAAACGGCCCAAGGCTTTTAGGATTGCGCTTTAGGAAGTAAATTAATGTAGTTAGTGCAACATGAGATGCTGTACCTTTAAGATTTTTAAGAGTTTGTTAATTAGGTTCAATTCAATTAAAACATTTTTTTATAACACACTTAAAACAGCAGCCACTGACCAAAGAGCAGTGACTGTAAAATGAATGGACAAAATATCCGGGAAGTTTGTGAAGCTCCCGGAAAACCCAAAAATGGGCAACGAGGAGGCTCTGAGAGGGGGGGCTGGAGCGTGGGGAGGGATGATTGACACCCTTCAAACTCTGAGCTAGGAGCTAACAAAGCCAACCCTGAGCTAACGGGAGCTAACCAGCTAACGGAGGTAGGCGGGCTAAAGCTAAGGTGCGCTGTTAGCCGGCTAAAAACCGAAGTTGTGCTACTCTGTGCCTCGTTTTGCCGGATATCTGCCACCTGTCAATCA
>JAOXYM010000022.1:19593149-19610522 GCA_028567055.1 Leptatherina wallacei | reverse complement strand
GTAATAAACAATCATTCAAAATAAATAAAACTTAAACAAATAAAAAGATTTCATATTTTCAAGAGGGACTTCATAAATACAAAGCTTCTATTGACAAAGTAAATTTGATCGGCACAAAACAGCAGCCAGACAATAATTGTGTTTGCTACAATGCAGGACAAGTAAAAAAAAAAAAAAAAATATTGCACAGTGAAAATCATGAGGGTAAAACAAATATCAGCCCATTTGAAATCGAGCAGCAGCGAGCTCAAATGTGTACGTGAGAGCAAAAACCTCCTGTGTGTCTAAAGTGAAGCTAAATGAATTAAACATAACTTTTAGATTAAAAAAATCTGATCCACTTCAAGCGTAAATGTGCACTCGTTTTACCAATGATAAAAATGGGAGCATTTTTTTCTACAACTAACTTAATCTAAAAAAAAGTGTCAGGGCTAATTACACATCCAAGAAGTTATTTGAGTCAGTATCATCAGCCAACAACTCTAAGACAAGCAGCTCACCCAGCGTCTCTGAGTCGTTCTGTCAAGCAGCGGATCGGTTGTCAGAGATGTCGGTTTCAATCCAAGATGTTTAAGCTGTCACAGTCCCTGGGTCAAGTAAAGAAGGAGTTGGGCCCGAACGTAGGAGCATAAGATGAGAGGCAAGCAGGTGAACTTAACTAAGGATTTTTATTGTAAATCTAAAGAGCTGCAGATGAAGGACGAACAAAGAACTGTACACAGTAACCAGAAAACTAAACTGACAAGAACTAGAGACTGACTGAGCGACTGAAGCTAGAATGATGAACGGAGACAAGCAACACAACAATGATCTGGGGAAAAAAACAAAGCCAGGGATAATATATAATGAGGGACCAATTACGAATGAGCAGGTGTGTCAAACAGAAGCAGAACCAATAGAACCAAAAACCCACAGATCATGAGATAAACAAAGTTTAGACCAGGTATCCTGCAACGATGCATCTCTTCTCCAACACAAGCAACAGATGAAATGTTTAGAAAAAACAACAAAAACACAAATCTATTCAAAAATATTACGTTTTGTTTTTGATTTTATTGTGTTTGGAACTGAATTTTATTTTGCAATCACATATGTAAAGGTTGCTTTTGCTGTCATTGCTTCATCATGTTGCTTTGTATTTTCTATTTTAGCTTTACCTGAGCTAGTGGTTACAGAATAAAGTTATTGCAAGAGGTTCATAAAGAAAAAACTTTAAAAGAGGAAAACATGACGTCTGCTCAGTTTACCAGTTTTCTAGAAGCACCAATTGTTGCTTATATAGGCTCTTTCTTATTAAGCTACTGCTTTAGGAAACTCTTAATGATTTGATTGTTTAATAGTTACAATTATCAAGATGCAATTTGCTATGCATGAACATTTATGACCACTTGTATGAGCACTTCAACTTCTAAACAGTTCAAGCATGACGATAAGTGGGATTTTCTTTGCCGGTCCAGTTGCAGAAAAATGTGTGCTGCATCCTGAGAAAACTCTGTTTCCTTTTTACAGCCGCAAAGAGCTTTTAAAAAAAGATTAATGATCAAATACATGAAAAAAATACTTTAAATACACAGAGAAAGCATTCCTGTAGTCAGAGAACACGTGGCAGTAACAAGATGATTGCACAGTTCAAAGTCCACATATAAGATGAAACTGACTCTGATCCACTAGTTTGGGAGGGGGGTGGGGGGGTGGGAGGGGGATATTAATGTCGGACATGGAGGATATCAAATGTGGGATTGTATCTAAAAACATTTCACACACTGAGGCTGAGGCATCAACCTACTTTCCACCAAAGCATTAGAAACTTGATCAACCTGCTCCCCTACATCATTACTGTGGAGGTCAGATCTCATCTCCACCGTCTTACTGACATCATTGGACGTAATTCGCTCTCTCTCATCGTCTATCGATTTACTCCTCCTCCTCGGGATAATTAAGAGCAGCTGATGAAAAGAGGAACTTTTCTAGACAGATTCTGGTAAAGTCAGGCTCGAACACGTGAGAGACTAAATCAGCTTTGCTTGTTATTGTTGCTGGCTGTTTGTTAAAGAAGAGACAGGGTACCTGATGGGATTTTTACTCCGGTGTAGCTCCTACAGTAACCTAGAGGCCAGTGGAAATTAATGTGTCAGCAGCTGAGTGTTGAAAGTGCACCTGTGTTGCAACCAAACCAGATCACCAGCATGTGTTCCAAATAAAAAAAAGTGTCAGGTGTCATTTTTAATTACAGCATGACAGCAATCCATGGGGCTGAGAGGCAGTGAGATAAATTGCTCTGATGGGTGAATTTTCTAGTCAGTGGTTGTGTTAAAAAATGTGAGCATCTGTTTACATCCACGGGCTAGCATCCGTTTACTTGGTTTGCATGCATAATTTTACATTTGCAGGTTGGAGAAAGTAGGACATCAAAATTATCTAAATAAGGATGTGCACATTCTGTTTTTATTTGCACAATCATGACAGTTCGACAATATGAAATGAGTTTCCTGCGCAGGGTGGCCGGGCTCTCCCTTAGAGATGAGAAGCCTGGTCATCTGGGAGGGGCTCAGACTAGAGCAGCTACTCCTTTTCATCGAGAGGAGCCAGATCAGGTGGCTCAGATGCTTCCTGGACGCCTCCCTGATGAGGTGTTCCAGGATAAGACCCATGGGAACACCCGTGAAACGCTAGAGGAACTACTTCTCTCGGCATCTCTGCTCAAGCGGCTGCCCCCGCGACCCGACCCCGGATAAGCGGCAAGCACGCGCTTCAGCTCATTACACATCATTTGTAAACTGTACACAGCTAGGCAGCGGAGCAAGGTCGCCCTTCATGACTGGTCAGAGACTCATCCATCAATATCCATCCCACCGAGTCCGGATGGATCCAGTAGGCGTCATTAACAGCCTTCTACTGAACACGTTTGTTGCTGAGTCCTACATGGGCCTTTGCACGATTCAAGAGCCAGAACTGCAGAGCCATATACAGCGTGCACTGCAGGTTCTCTCCACCTTCGGCTTTTTGTCCACT
This sequence comes from Leptatherina wallacei, assembly GCA_028567055.1. NCBI lineage: Eukaryota > Metazoa > Chordata > Actinopteri > Atheriniformes > Atherinidae > Leptatherina > Leptatherina wallacei. The sequence continues at coordinate 19,607,510 of JAOXYM010000022.1, read as the reverse complement.
TTTGGAATATTTCAGCAGGAGCTGGGAGACGGTGTAGAGACATATCACAGCCGTCCAACAGCTGTGTTTCCTGGGAGTCATGGACGTAATAAATCAGCTGTCCACACAATGCATAAAGTATGCAGCTGTAGAACTAGCCGCAGTCGAGAGGGGATTTCATTCTATTGCTTGTTTTCCTAACAGCATCGGTGCAGTAGACTGCACAGACGTGTGCATTAAAGCTCCCTCACCAGATCTTTCCCCATACCTCAACTGCAAGCAATATCACTCCATAAATGTCGAACTCATTTGTCACTCCCAGAAACTGAATGTGGTCTCCTGCTCCCCAGGAGCCGCACATGACTCCATCTACAAGCCCCATGGGTATGCGTCTCAATAAAGGAGTAGTGGGTGACACATGGCTCATTGGGACACATCTTTTAATGATCTAAATTATCTACAACAGAGTCTTTTTATTATAATGATTAGTTTTATCAGGAGATCCCGGATTTGCTCTGGTCCCCTGGTTAATAACACCTCTGACCTTTTCCTCTTGTCTGCATCACCTCTGTCTGCAACTAGACACAGCCTTTCAGTCTTCTGCCCTTTTATGGACATGTTGGGGTGTTTTCCTGCAAATTAGGAAGAACTGAGACATTTTTTTGATTTAATTGATTGACTGAGTGATGGGTGCCAAATCTTAAACGACCTCTTCCATTGTAATCTACTTTCTGACCTGAGTGACTTGCCACAAAAAAATAAAACAATTTTACTGTAAAAAGGAATTTTATGAGGAAACTGGAATAATTTACAATGTGTATAAAACACACTTCATTGACTCAAAGGGCTTAAAAAACTTTCTTTGTCGTATTACTTAAAAGTTTCAACACACTATTGTACAATAACTTCAGCACGAAGCCAGTAGATTAAAAGATTTAGGCCATTTTATAAAACTATTTTTTCTCCAGATGTTCTGGAAAGCTGACCTGCTTTATGTTGATATGTCTGGACTTATTCTCCTGGTCCTCCAGCCTGTTGATCACTTCTCTCAGCAAGGCCTCCATTTGCTCCTCACTGGTCCAGTCAGAGATTTGTTCTGCCTCCCCGGCAGACCTTTCTATTTTAATATTTTCATTCAACACATCAATTGACTTGGCAATCTGTGTGATTTTAACATCAAAAGAGGCAATCAATGTCACAAAGACCCTTTCATTAAAACCTTCTAGGCTCTCCATGTCTCTGTTGTCTGCCATGTTGTCTGAGGAAAGTGCAGGCAGCAGCTCAGAGGGACTTCTCAGCTTTTCAGTTCAGTTCAGAAAACTTTATTCATCCCCAAAGAGCAATTCAGTTTGCAGACCTGGGTTGCAGCAAAGGACAGGACATTATCTACACATTATACATCACTATATCATTATACGTCAACAGCTTCAGGATCCAGCCATAAAGTGTTGCAGTATCACCATTTGCAATTGAGTGACAAGTGCAATTAAGAAATAAAAATAGATATATAGCTTTTTGGACCGACTGCTTACTTTCCTGTGTTTTTTGTCCAAAGTTCACAGACATTCCTTATATGGGCAATAAGCGTTAATTCATCGTTTTCTAGATTGAAGGTATTGAAAATGAATATATGAAGATCTAGACGTGTAACGTTCACCTGAAGACGATATTACTTCTAAAAAAAACTGTTGTGGTGAAGAAGTTGCCGAAAAAAGAAAGGGACATAACTGGGATAAACATTGGTTTTGTATTTCCAAAGCAGAGAACATTGTGAGAGCTTACAGGGCTACAATATGACTCGGAGCAAGCTGCTCTTCTCCTGGACGGGCAAGTAACAACATAAAAGTTGTAAGTTACTTCGGCGTGTTTCACAATATGGTGATGTTGTTTTGCACTTTACACATTCGATTGCAGACAAGGTGGGGAGCAGAGGTAGAGGGAGGTGGAGCTCGTGACAATGTTTTAGTCTACAGGCGATGCACAACAGCAAACCTTGAAGTAAAATGTCGTTTTTTAAAGAAAATTTGGTGTTTCAGGGAAGAAATTTAGTCTCTGCTTCTTTCAAAGATTAAAAAAAAAAAGGTCAAGATCTTATACACTTGCTTCTAAATAATAAATAATAAAACTAGCATAAAGCTTTTTTTTAAAGTAAACAAAAATCATGCAGCTACATTCTCTTCATCTCTTTTGGAAAGGGAACATCATTTTTGTCATGTTCTGACCTTTTCACAGAATACTTAGAAATCTTTTTGACAATTAAATTGATCAGTAGTGAAGTCACAGCAGGAGCCCCCTGTTAGTGGAGGGAAGGCAGACATCACAGGTGCACTTAGCAAAAAGGACAGGAACTACTTAAAATAGATCACAAATGCACTCAAAACAAAAGGCAGCGACAACAGAGCCTCGCCGTTAGCTTCGATGAAATATAATTTGACCAACTATCTCCCAGAGCTGCAGTTACCGGCTTAAATGCCCTTCAGAGACTGAAGAGCATTTGAGACGGCTGCTACTGATTACTGCTGCCATTCAAAGGTCAACAGGGTGTCTATAAAATTCAGATAGCAGCTAATACCAGCTATCATTCTTAATTATCTTACCAAAACAAAACAAATCTGAGCATCAAGTAGCTGGGAGGAATCAATCAGGAAAATGACTCAGAAATGTGCAAATGGCAGTAAAATTTAGGGTGAATTATGAAGTTAAACTGCAGTAAGGTTAATGTCAGGTAGTAAGTATGCAGTTTATGATGGTATTATTAGTAAAAACAGCTGAATGTCTATGAACATGGTAATAATCATTGTAGAGCATATTTACAAATGTGCCTCAGAAAAATGAATGTTGCAAAAAATATTCTTCAGGAGTTGCAAACGATGAATATGGTGCAAAACAAAGGTTTAACCCAAACAGTTGGTTTTATCTCCCACAAACACATCATCTTCTCTGACTGTTCACTGCAGGTGCACAAACCTTAGTCTACAAATCACGACTGAAGAAATCCCTCCTCAAGCATTTCTGCTCCTGCTGCTGCAGGGAAAATGGTGCAAAACACACGTAGGCACCGACATGAAGTACAAGCTCATTGAGAAGATGTGCAAATCTCCAAATCAATATGTAAATTCATGCAACAGAAATTCTCTACAAAATCTCATCACTAATCCGCTCTAACATGAGTCAGTGAAAACAACTGCTGGAGTCGGCTGTCTCACCGACATGTGATTTGGGTCTGGAGAGGAGGTGGCAGCATCCATCAATGTATAAACTTGCAATGCTTCTTCAGTCTGAACATCCAAAGATATCATATATAATTTGGGTGCTTTCTAGATACAGGACTTCTCTCTTTTACAATGAGTTTGGCTATTGTTGTATGTGTATTGTTTCTTTTTTATGCTATAACAAGATGTTTGTGCTTTATACCATGTATGATGGTCATTAGCAAAATAAAAATGAGAATGAAAAAAACTACCCTGGGGTTACAGACCTATTGGCCAGTCAACTGATCTCCTTAAGACAGAAAGTGTTTCCATCTTTTTTCTCTTTTCATTACCTTTGCAAAGGCGCGGAGGTTTTGTTTCACTGGCGTACGTTTGTCTGTCGGTCTGTCTGTTAGCAACATAACTCAGAAAGTAATGGATGGATTTCGGATGAAATTTTCTGGAAATCTCCATCATGGTATAAAGAACAACTGATTAGATTTTGGGGGTGATCCGGGTCACTGAGCACATATTATTTGTGTTCGTTTTTACACAAATATTTCAAATCGATTGACATAATATATATCGTAGCTCAAACTACCTTAGCTCCATGCACCTCCACCATAGTGGCAGCCTTACTGCTACCCCAAATGCTTCTATGAGAATGTCAGAATAAATGTATAAAGCTCAAGCAGGCAGAGTGATGAATGAGCAGCTGGAGGCAGGTGAACAGAGATAAAGTTGTGGGTCATTCGCATATTCATAGAACAAGACATCTTAAATGTTTCAGTGGTGTAAAGTTAATTATGAGAAACTTCTAAGGTAATAAAAAAGAAGAAATTGTATCTTTTCCTGTTTGAAAAAAAGGGGAAAAAAGAAGTAGATTGCATGAAATTAAAATGATAAAAAGGAAGATTTCCAAATGTTTATTGGGAGATAAATGAAAGAACGGTCATAGAAAATAACTCATTAAATTACTTAAAACAGAGAACTGGGTTTCCTTATACAGATTATTATAAATGATAAACAAAGACCATTAAATGCTGACTCTGTTTTGGACATATGATGAAGATATCGGCATACCCTCATCTTCCTCTGCCAGCCCAGTCTCACTTTCTTAAAGCGAATGTCTAATGTTCAGCAGGGTGTCGGGCTCACCGCTGGGCCCTGCCACTCCAGCACCATCACATTAAAAGCTACATGTCAGTCTGCATCACATATTAGATCTTCATCTCCGCATGACGCCTCCCAGCCTGGCCTCACAATACTTCCTTCCCTCTGCCATTCCTTCAATACATCAACATTCAAGCTGATGTTTCAACTAATCATCTGTGTTGAAACAATACCTGTCAACTGCAGGCTTCTGAAAATGACTGCACAAAGCCTTGTCATCACATCCCATCCATCTGTCAGATGAAGCAAAAACAAATAAAAAAGAGTTTGTTTTTTAATGTTTATTGTATTAAATTGATCAGTGAATGCTTGGCTTCTGTCTTATGGTTGCGGTGTTATTAAGGTTCCAAATAATTAAACAAATGTCACTAGTTTCCAGAAAATTGTAATCTGCCTCAAACTTGCACATTTCAAGTTGTTATGGGGGGCCTGAGTAAGACTTAAAGTATCATTTCACCAACATCACCCACTTCACAGCAAGTTCAAGGAGCAATCTGCAAGAAGCATCAGTCAGTCATTGAGCAGACGCAATCATGGAGGATGATATAAGGCACACCAAACACTTCTTGTATGACATAATACAAACATATGCTACCAAGTGTCACCACAGCAACACATAAAAGACCTGCTGTACTTTAATACTGTCCGAAAAGGACACACCTGTGCGATGTTTAAGCCGTGTCTGGACAGCATCACTCACACGTTACCACATGATTTGTTTACACTGCTGTGGGAATTACATCCGAGAGACCAGATAATTATGTTGGATCTGAACTTTATAACATCAGCCATGCAGGGATACATTTTAATGAGCATATGGAGCTCATCTGGAGTCAAATAGTGAGTCAAATAAATCTGTTTGATTCACTAAGATTATCATCTTTTAATCTGGGCGTTTACATTAAAAGCAGGAAAATGATTAGCAACTACATTAAATAAATAGAACTGAAAAAGTATAAATATGAATATTTTATACAAATTGTTAAATTCTGGGCTGTAACAAATAGTCATGTTAAACATAAGCAGGTTCAGAGTCATTGTTTATGTCTCTTATCTCATCTGTAATGCCAAGTCAATAAACATACTTTTATTTTTAAGTATTTCAGCTTTTTGTTCCAATATCTTTGAATGAGGAAAAAATATTTCACACAAATCAATTCTAATTCAAACTTTTCACATAAAAACATTCTTTTTTGTACTAAACATGACTTCAAAAGACTTTTTAAGCCTCCACTGACGAAGACTTTTCAGTACTTGCACGGCACTATTTAATAACAGATTGAAATCATTCTAGACAGAAACCAAACAGATGTTAACCATCACCCCTGGTTGATGTTGTCCTATTGGCTGAAATCTTTCAGTCTACAAGCTGCGTATCATCCGACGCCAACATCTGGCCGATACAGCCCCCTCTACAAATACATACATTCCCTTTTTACCTAACCTTCATCTATCTGACAATGAAGACAACAAGACGATGAGAAAAGAAGAAAAGCATAGAGAGCCTGTGGCATTAAGCAGAATTCGCCTTGGCTCACCAGAGGTGTTGTCAAAAAGAAATTGGGAACAATTTTCCTGTCAGAAAAGCCGCATCCGCTCCTAGAAGAGGCCGCCATGACTTTCTGAGGTAACATTAAGGGAAGCCAGGGAAGGTGCAAAGTAAAGAGAGTTTGTTGAACCCTCCTGTTAGTCTTTTACTATCAAGGTTGGGATTCAATTTGCCTTTTTAGGAATCCAACATAAAGAATCCAAAGTTTTCTTCATCTTGCAGACTTCTTTTGGACCTCTACTATTTCTGTTCTTAGCCAACTATAAACTGCCTGAAAGCACTTTGCCACTTTCATATAGATTTCTTGAACTTGGACTACTTAAATAAGTTCAAGGCTTTGGATTTTCCAGACAAGCTTTAAGGAGTCAAGGTATTTGGCTTTTATCCAACTTTAAACCCTAAAAAAAGCTGATTAAGTTCTGATCATTTGGTGAAAATTATCTAACAAATCAAGTCTCCTGTTGTTCCCGATCGCTTTCTTGGTACTCCTTTACATTTTTCCTCCCAATTTTTAGCAGATGCTGAAAAAATAATGATTAATCTTCATTTTTATAAATAAGCAGAATAAATGCAGACCCACTTTTTCACGTCTTGCCTGATTTCTCCAGAAGTCACGTGTTGCATGCTTTCATATGACCTCTGACCTCAACATTAGTGCGTGAGCGTCAGTGCATTTAGCATGTCCACGGGCAGTCAGGCAGGTTGTCAACTCCCATCAGCTGCTGTTCATCTGTGATTCAGCAGCTGGATGCAGAACCAGAGGGGCTATGAAGACAGGAAGGTGAAGGAAAGAAGTTGCATGTTGGGTAACATGCTGGGCTGGCTCTCCATCAGTCCTGCTCATCCAGAGCCGTGGCCTGGGTTTCCCACTGGCCCTCAAGTCACACTGCTCTTCAGGATGCAACGAAGGAATGAAAAAGGAGAACAGAAGTTGCAGGCAAGCAGTTTAATGTGAACCCACAATCAGAAGGAGGCCTTCGGATTCCCGTAGGATACAGCTGACTTTTTCAAATCACAAAATCTGTAACTCACAGAATGATTCAGCACCATGGTCACCATGACACTTTTTAAGGCTACAACTCCATACTCTGATTGCAGCCTTTACTCGTCTCTCCTCTGCACTGATGAAGTCATTCTGGATGCTGGATTGACGGCATAGGACATGAATAAACTCAAAATTCCCGCAAAATTTTTTCTGTGTATAAACTCAGAGGTTGGCATTGAACTCATATCTTTTATTTGTAAAAAAAAATTCCCTTTCATCTTCAAGTGAATCTCTGGCTGTCAGCTTGTTACTGACCAGGTAAAACCCTTCACATGCATGAGAATGAGGGTGACGCTTACCTGTGGCAGTTTCATGAACTCACCAAAGGGAAAGCTTTTAAATCCAATTTATAGTGACAGCTACATGACTGCCAGATATTGCTGTCTTACTCTGTCTTCTTTACTTCTTGTTGCACCCACTGTCTGGTTAGTTTCCTGTGCATCTACTGCCTGTGCTTTTGGAAAAGTAGATTTAACTTCCTTTGATACAAAATTGTCCTTTGTTCTGCAGAGACAACTAGTGGCATATTAAGAGGGCTGTTTTATAATATGCACACGCACTAAAGAATACCATTCAACTGGAAAGATGCAGGCTGGGTCCAGACCTCATGGTTAGATGTAAACTGGGCGATTTCTTTTATTTTCTGGTTTGTTTGAACAGACTTTAATCTGTACGGACTGAATGATAAAACTTGAACTAAATAAGCTAAGGTTGATCACAGCCTAACCAGCTAGTGCATCCCATACTTTCTGATCCAACTTAAGTATTTAAGCCAGGAATCTGCAACGTTCACAAAGGAAAGAGCCATTTTTACCACCAGTCGTACCAAATAAACAGTGACTCTTAAAATAACTTTGAATAAACCAAACTGTTAACATTTAATTGCTGTGTATCATAAAAATGCCGAACCTGCACCTCATCACAGCAATATCATCACCATCGCTGCCGAGGCCATAACAATAAGTACAAAGGAAGAAAACTAGTTATGTCTTAATTATCAGGCTGAGTATCTTTTCTTTTTTATTTACTTCACTGATTATTTAAGTTAATGCTTGCTGTAGTGTACAGCAAATATTATTGCCGCAGCTAATCTGAAGACTGGATCAAATCTGAGCATGGCTGCTTTGTTTCTAATGATTTCACAGAAGAAAGTGCAGCAGTTTTCTGTGGAGAAAAACACTTAGTTCGGTGCACTTCGGTCCAATTCAATCCCTGCATACAGGCTGTTTATGATAATAAATCAGCTGGAATGTTTTATTTGCTACACCGCTGTGCTCACCGTCTTTTCCACATTCCCTGATGTTTCTTTTTGTTTTTAAATCAAATACGAGCCCTCTTTATTTTCTGATATTGTTTGATGCAGGCTTTTCATATTTCAATCAACTTAATAAGTCAGAGTGCTTTTATACCAAACTTATTTGTTCAACACTTTCTGATTGTTCAGTTCGTTCGAAACAACAATGACAGCTGTGACAATAACAGCCAGCTCAACTTTGGTCCTGAATAGAGATTGCCTTGTTGTGGATCAAATTAAAAGAAAAACATGGAGCTATGGCCAACGCCGGATAAAGGAAACTAAGCTGTGATGGCATTTAGAGAGAGGAAACCAGGTTATTTCATCTTCCATTACAGGCTTCCTCTCGCTTTACTAGTTTTTTCACAGTTGCCATGGTTTACAGCTCTGCTTGCCATCTACAATCCTCAGCTTGTCAGCGACGGGTCCGTTTTTGTATTTCAACTAAAGTATTGCACCATCAAAATGAACCGATTGGCAAAGAAATGATCTTGTTCATTTTTCTCACATTTTAAAAGCAACAGTGTGCTGGCACGGACTGGAAAATTTACAACCTGAAGGAGACTCATCACATGTGTAACAGGAAGTAGGTATGTCATGTACTGCTGTCTCAGCACCTCTAATTAAAAGGTCTAGTTGTTTCTGTTGTTGTATAGAAATGGTGCCCCTCAAACATAACCCCAAATGAACTCATTTGATAAGTGTACACATGACTGGAGTGTGACCTGGAAATCAAATGTGTCGCCATAATCCCTGAAGTGCTGCCACGAATGCAGCCGGCAAGCCTAACTGCCTCCAGTCAGAGAGGAGACGAGACGCTTCTGTTGCCACGTAGGTAACACTCACCCTCAGTGATGTGGTCTCACCGATCTGCACTCCCTCTCTCCTGCTGCTTCAATTATTGCAACCCTGAGGATTATTTGTGTGGTGGTAGTGGAAAATTTACACTCAGCGGGGAGTGTAAACAACATAAAACCCTCACAGAGAAGTCCTGAAATCAGCCCCAAGCTCAAGTGTATACTTCTGTGTTTTGTGTCTTTATTTCTGGGTGCATTGTCGTGAATTTTTCTCATCACTCTGCATAGTGTGACTCACCGCCTGAAGTATGTAGGATGTGATTAGAGTCCTCTATAAACAAAGTCAAATGACAAACTAAACCAGATGTTTTCTCAGCCCTTCTTATACATGACATCAACTAGGTTTCATGAATGTGAAATACTGAAGAGAAAACTCATCTCCAGTCACCTTGAAAAGCGTATTCATCTGCTGCTCCTGAGCCACATGAAAGAGTTTCCAATACGGACTTCAAGATTTAGACACTCGGCGGTGTGCAGCTGGGGCTCAAATATTTGCATAAACATTACTGAAGGCGCACATGTTTCATCTGCAGGTTTAAATGAAACAAAACTTCAGAGGAAACGGGAGGACCATTTCTTCGAGGGTATTTATAATTTCACAGACTCTTAAGTGAGACAGTGCTTTAAGAGAGATGACTGTACAAAGAGGGTACAGCCTGTAACTCGATGCAATCTGAAGATGAAACGGATGATATACACACACACTGGATGATGAGGAATATTGCAATATTTTGGGAAATGAACTAATTCCCTTTCTCACTCAAAGCTAGGTCATTATGATTTAAATTAGCTTATTAATCGGGTATAGAAATGAGAAAGTTTTAAACACACATATAAAAGTTATGAAAGGTCTCATTTCATTTGTTTAATCCACAAACACAAACTGTTATATGTAAAAAAAAACAATCCATGTTTTAGGGAAAGATGCAGCAACTACAACATCCTAAAGTATGATTAAAAAGAGAAGGATTATTTTGAGTATCACCAGATTAAAACCAAGTATTTTTGGAAGAATGTGTTTGTAAACATTCAACACGGAAAAAATGGAAAGATATGGTATCAGAGGTACTGCCAACACATGGATACAAAGCTATCTGGAAGATAGATTCCAATATGTTCATCTGAACAATAAAGGTCACATATAGTGTTCCACAAGGATCTGTGCTGGGGCCCATATTGTTTATTTTGTATATCAATGATATTTGTAATGTGTCGAAGTTGTTAGAATTTGTGTTGTTTGCCGATGATACCAGTATATATTGCTCTGGTAGACATTTGGAACAGCTACTGAGTGCAGTGGAAAAAGAGTTGAAAGTCCTTAAAAACTGGTTTGATATTAACAAATTATCATTGAATTTAAGTAAAACAAAAATTCTAATCTTTGGTAACCAAAAAACAAATTGTGAGGTTAAGCTCAAAATTAATGACGTTGAAATTGAACGAGTATGTGAAAATAAATTCCTGGGCGTAATAATTGATGATAAACTCGATTGGAAAACACACGTAAGCTATGTTAAATCTAAATTGTCTAAAACTATTGCTATCCTATACAAGACAAAAGAAGATTTATAGATAAAATCCATTTACATACTGTACTGTTCACTCATCGTTCCATACCTTACTTACTGTGTGGAGGTATGAGGAAACACTTATAAAACAAACATTGATCCAACAGTTAAATTACAAAAGAGAGCCATAAGAATTATTAATCATTCAAAATATTGCGATCCAACAAACCCACTGTTCATTAAATTAGATACCTTAAAATTTGCAGATCTAGTTGAGCTGAGAACTTCTCTCATAATGTATGAGGCATACAATAACCAACTTCCCCACTGCATTCAGGTAAACCTGTGGAATAGTCTCTGTGGTGAGTTAAAAATGTGTAGTTCTATCAGTAAATTCCAAAAAATTTACAAATTTAGGGCAATTGATAAATATAGATATTTACTTTGAACATATATATTGGGTTACTTGGGACAGCTACTCTTTTAAAACTTAATTGTCACTTCTACAACAGCTTTTGTTGTAATTGATATTTGCAACTCTTTCTGTTTTGTTTTTTGTTAACTGATGTTATGTATAGTTATAAGGCTAGGCATCATATAAGCTATAGTTACAGTCTACTCCTTTTTTGGTTCATCTATTTGTGTACAACTTTACCTTGGTGCACCTATGTTTGATACATGGACAAAAATAAACTAATATCTCAAACACTGACCGATGAATCAAGCACAAAAAAAGGCACCTAACTCGAGGGATGAACCAATTTTGGGTTTACATGATATATGGTATTTTTAGGCACTTTGTTACAAGCAGCCTGCCTTCCCATTTCTGTTGTTCCTATGAAAACTGACAAATGATTTCGCAGAGGAGAACAAAAGAAGTGGCAGACCAAGACTTTGCAGATTAACCATCTCTAAAAACGGATGTCTTTGAAAACACAGGACACAAGAAATCCAGTAAATACCTGGCAACAAACCTGAGAGATGCATCTGGACCTTCAGCTGATCCATCATCTGTTCACTAAAGCATCGTCAGAAATTATCTATATGCCAAATGACACAAAAACTGGCAACAGGTTTACTGGAGGGAGGAATCCTCCACAGAGCCCAGGCCTCAACATTGTGAAAACAAACATGAATAGTAGCCACGGAAATAAGGGCTTTATTTTTAAATATAGACTGCCATGGTATCGGCGATATTGCCAGAAAAACTGATAAAATCGGTTGGCCTTTACAGTACACTATATGGACAAAAATATTGGGACGTCTGCCTTTATACGTACATGAACTTTAATGATGTCCTATTTTTAATCCGTAGGATTTAATATGGACATGGTTGATCATTTGCAGCTATAATATCTTCAGTTCTTCTAGAAAGGCTTTCCACAATATTTAGGAGTGTATTCATACACACATTTGCAAGGTCAAGCAAAGACGTTGGACGAGAAGGCTGGCAGTCTCTGCTCTAATTCATCCAAAATGTGTTCCGTGGGTTGAGGTCAGGCCAGTCAACTTCATCCATACCAGTCACTCGTCCATGTCCTTATGGACCGTACGTGTCCCAATTCTTTTATCAATATAGTTTGTGTATACTTAAAAAAATTGAATATGAATCTTAAGAAGTTTGACGGTAAGAAATGCTTGAATTTAACGGTGTACATAAAATCGAAGTGAATTTTAAAGACCTTTTTCTAAAGCTTCAATTAAATGAGGCATCAGTATAATCATGTTTCAGCGTGCACATGGAGCTAAGGTCGACTCTGGAATTCTCCAGATGACAGGAAGGCACTAAAAGGCATGATTAAATAGAGTTACCATATGCACAATTGCCTTTTAGCCTCAGTGCACCCTCTATCTCATCGCTGTGTGCTGGTGACACACATGCAAACAAACGCACACACACACACCCTTCTCCTGGAAAAAAGAACATTTAATTTATGCAACAATCTCAACTGAGAACAATGAAGCAAAATCTAAGCTTTTGTGTCTCGGCTCCATTTGTAAACATCGTCTCTGTGGTGAGAACATGATGAAATTACTTGCTCCTCGCACATAAACTTGCATCTCTTATTTTTGCTTGTTTCCATCTTTTGTCTCTTTTGCCTCTGTGCTCCATTTGTCATAATTTTTCAGCTTTCTTACACAATTCTGGGAAAGTATTAAAACCAAGCTGTTCAGCAAATCATGTTTTATCATATTACCAATGATAAAACACAAGTTGTCGGATTCCAGTAGCTTATAAACAGAGAATCATCACTTACATTATGAGTCCAACTGTTCCAACTGAACTCTGTGCATTTATCATGTCTAGATGATTGTAAAAGACCTGTAGGACATGGATATGTTTTATTTTTTGTGCCACACTTCAGTGAAGATTTAATGAATGCCTTGAGGGATATGGGCTGTTGCTGCAGCAAATGATGGAAGAACAGGAAAAATATATTGTAAATGAGAGCAGAGAAGGGGTGAAAAGGGTGAAAAAGAAATGCATTTCAGATTACAGTAAGTAAAAGATATTGTCAGGAGGTCATGGTGAATCCCAGGAAACAGTCATCTTTAGTCTGCTGAATGAGCAAAACTCATTTTTAACATTATTTCACAACAACTTGCACAGACCTCAAATGGAAAATAGATTCTTATTACGGATTGAAGACATTTGCAAAAATCCATCCATCACAATTGTAGATGTGGAAACAGATATATTTCTCTTTTGGTAGAAAATAAAGGCTCATGATGACCACAGAGTTGGGACAGATTCAATCCAGTATCGGTATCGGGCTCTAATATATTGACTTGATTCATGGATCGGATATTGGACTGAATTCCCCGATGACGAATGAGGTGGTGTAAGTATAATGCAGGTTTAAGCCTACCAAAATATGCTGATGCAGAATCAGTTCATGAAATATATCCATTAGAACTTGTATATATAATATATAATATAATCATATATGATTTTTACTCTGAGTGTTCAGAAGCAGTGTTATCGTACACCTGCAACCACAAGTCTGATAGGGAATGAGCTGCCTTTGCTAATTTAGCAAGTCACTAATTTGGATACATTTTAGTCGGGAAACAAACAAAAAAGCAAGACGGTAACTTGAAATGTGTACAGCCAAGGTTTCCAGGTTTCCAGGGTAAAAAGTTATTTGATAAGAGGGGTGTAAACCAGCAGACAACATGAAAACTGAAGGATTTAACCCACAAAAAAATTTATCCAATTCATTATTCTAGCCAATCAGTCTCCATCTGCCTGGATGAATTCTGAAAAAAGTCCACAAGCTAAAATGCTGTAATCCTGCACGACAATACGACTCACATAAAGATGGTGAAGGAAGACGTGGCAGCTTCTCCATCTCCAGCTTGGGTTGTTTCATACGGTACAGCTTGTTGAGCATGTCAGGCTTATTTCACAGCGCAGCGTAAACCTGTAGAACATTTTAAACATTCACAACTAGCACCGTCCTGTTTGTAGGAACTCCACTCTGAACTAAAAGTTCAAGCAAATCTGGTTCCCACATAATTCCCATTAATCCGGTTTCCATATTAACATATTCGCTTGGACCTTAAATATGAAAAAAGCTGTTTTTACTGCTAAATTATACCTAAAACATAAATCAGCTACAGACACGGTTTTTGATTTACTTTAAACTGTTTCTTGTTATAAATCATTTTGGGAAACATTTAAATTGGATTAAAGGAGACATATTATGCAAAAATCACTTTTATAAGTCCTTGGAATAGTCTCTTACAATGTTCTAAGTCACG
>JAOXYM010000022.1:19560230-19577924 GCA_028567055.1 Leptatherina wallacei | reverse complement strand
TCAGTGGTATCAAAATAAAACAGGAAATAACACAACTACAAAAATAAAAGCCCTGGCTCAGAACTGAGATCCTGACAGGAGATGTATGAAAACTTCTCCCTTTTAGACATTATACGGGAATATTTGAGTAAATTAAATGTTTGTTTAACCATAAATACAAAGAGCTAACAAAGTTGCACTGGAAATCAGTCAGTTCAAAAGTAGTACCAAGATGGCCGCAGCATCGCCACGTCTCTAGCGGCCAGCAGCGTTGGCTGCAGCGTCTAGGTATGTCTATGGTGATAAACGCCACTTCACTGTGAATTCCGTGTAATATTGGTGAAAGTCGAGTTAGCTAAACAGTGGTCCGGTGTATTTTTGAAACAAAACTATTACTTAGAGGACCCGAGGAAATGCAGGCAGCGAGCTAGAATTTATTCACTTCCTCCCTGGCACATTCATGGCATTTGATTTAGTTTTGCTTGGTATATTTGCTGTTTACAGGTGAGTTAGCAGTCTTTGGAGAGGCCATGCAAGTTTAATTTGGTTAGCCTTTTTTGCTCTATGTTTACATTCACATTAAGTATGACAGAAAAATGGCCCGCTAAGGTTTGATAACTGAAATAATTAAGATTTTTGTGAAAGTTAGACTAATAAAAGTCTGCTGCTTTTGCTAAATCTTTGAATTATTTCAGCCACTGCTGCCACAAATTGAATTAAATGCTAAAATACTAAAGTTTTTTTCCCCCAGATTTGTTTGGTAAGTTAATTTTAAAAGAAATGAACTGACTAGAAATAACTGTTAGATTAGGGGGGAAAATACATAGTTGCATATAAAATTCTTTAAATCTCCTTGTATTCATCAACCCAATTTCATGTCTTGTCTCACTGTGCAAGTGAAGTGTCTGGTCACACCTACTTTAAAAGTTTCCAGTATAATGCATCCCAGGACAACAACACTACTTACTTACTAAAAATGCAAACAAATAGGTCAGTATGGAAACGTTAGAATTTCATATGTTATAAAAACAAACATTAAGCACATGCTTGTTTGAAGAAAAATGATTTGGTCGACTGTTGCCTGAAATTGAGAGTAAGTGTGGCACTTCACAGAGCTCATTTCCCGATGGCCAGCTCTATTCCATGAGAGACAGGTAATCGCAGAAGTGTGCATTAATACTACAAAGACATTTAATCATGTTAGATGGCGTAGACTGTTTTAATTGACTTTAGAAAAAATATGTTTAGCTTCAAGTCCCTGATCGTGACCAAGTTTCATTTTGTGGTACGGTTACAGTCTCAACTGTTATCTGCTTAGGCAAACTTGTCCCGTTTTTTTATGATAAATGCACTTTTGCTAATCCTCAGCAGCCTTGGGATTTCAAGAACTGTTACTATGCCGGTTTTGCCTCCAATAGATGATGGTGTTCTTAAACATGCTCTGTTCTAGCAGATCTTATTTTCAACACATTTAATGTGAAATTCAAAAAGGGCGGCTGTAGCTCAGGAGGAAGAGCAGTCGTCTGCCAATCAGAAAGTTGGTGGATCGATTCCAGGCTTCCCCTAACTAGATGTCAAAGTGTCCTTGGGCAAGACACTGAACCCCAAATTGCCTGCCGGTGTGTCTACCGGGGAATGAATGTGTGTAATAGGTTAAAAAGCACTTAGTATCTTCCAATAGAATGCATGAGTGTGTGTGTGAATGGGTGAATGTGATATGTAGTGTCAAAGCGCTTTGAGTGGTCATGTGACTAGAAAAGCACTATACAAGTACAGTCCATTTACCATTAAAGCAGGGATCCTCAATCCTGGTCCTCGAGAGCTGGTGTCCTGCAGATTTTCATGGTGTGTCCCTGCTGCAACACACCTAACTCAAATCAATAGGTAATTAGCAAACTTATGCAGAGCTTGTTTGAGTCTTGAGGGGTGTGTTGCAGCAGGGATACTTTGAAAACCTGCAGGATACCGGCTCTCGAGGACCAGGATTGAAGATCCCTGCAATTAAAGCAGCTCCTTGTCTTATTGTAGTCCGAGCTGAGTGGGTTGACTTTTCACTGCCAGTGCTGTTCTGTGCTGATGTGTGGTTATGCTCTTGTTTAACATGCTAGCAAGCTGTGAATTTAGAATTATTAGAAATAAATGTTAAACATTTAAGAATGTGTATTCGTTTTAATATTAGGAAACTGGTTAACTTGCTGTTATTAGGCAGAACATGGGAAACCATTTGAAAATGTTAGTCTACTTAATTTGAAATTTTAAGTTCAATTGCTGCCTTAAAAACCTGAGTTAACTTCACTTGAAAAGGCAACTGGTATGAATATAGTTGTTGTTTCAACTTTTAAATGCAAGTTAAAAAAAACGTATAATTATATGTTCGTTTTATGAAAGAAAGCAAGTTTTCATGAAAGAATAATGTAATGTTGAGAGTTGTTTAAACTCAGTATCAAGTTCAAATAAGAAATAGTCATTAGTTACACAACTGGTATAACTGAATTGTGTTAGTTGAAGGCACATATAATTGTAAGTTTCTTTAATATGAGAATGCAAGTTCTCATGACTGGATAACTCAATATAGTTTGTCATTTCAACTCAGAGTATCAAGTTCAAACAATAAATTGTCATCAATTGAACAACTTTTATCACTTTACTTCACAAGTTGGATAAAAGCTTGAAGTTGAGTTAACTCATATTTTTAAGGCAGCATTTGAACTGAAGTTTTTAAGTTAAACCACCCTGGTAATTTTTACAGTGCACCTCCCCTTTCTACCATGAGTTTACAGCTCCTTTCTAAACAAGTGGGAATGGTGTGACCCGCTCAACTCTACCTCTTTGTTCCAGTAGAGTGTGTGCCTTGATTTAGATCTGTCCTAGAGGTTTGGGCTACAATGCTGGTTTGATCCGATTGGCTTTTTTTTTTTAAACATCGAAAATAAATGTTCCTCTATACTGTGGTCTGGCCAAGGACAGTTGTTAATGACTCTCTTTTAGGGACAATAGTTGTGTTGTCTGGTTAAATACCGCATCACAGATAGGAACACAGAGGTGATGTAACAGCCAGGCTGAAGTTGATACAGCAATAAACCCATAATATATGTCACATATTGGCTCATAACACCTTAGGCTTCACTGTTGGTCCTCTTCTCTTTATTTTCATAACACTGCAAACTGTTACTTCTCAATTGGTTATTTTTCATAGTCTTTGTTGTTCACAGTGAGCCTTGTAAATCTGTCCATAAATGTCTCCTTCAGCATTTACCAAGAGCAGAAACCAAACGACTAAAGCGTGCACAAAATATACTTTATTTTCTAAGCAAAACTATAGTTTAGTTTGTTATTTACAAGAAAGGAGGATATTCTGAGAGTAATCAATACTAAAAAAAAATTTAAAATAGATTAACCTCTCTCCAGTCTGGCAAAGTTTTTCTAAACACATAACCCTGGCATACCCAGAGTAAAGTGAGAGCAGCTCTTGAATGATATGGCATAAATTGCCTGCTACTGGTGTCTTTTGAATGCTTGTACACTATGCTTTCCCAAAAACATTCAAAATAAATAGATTGTTTTCAGAAATATATGCCTGTAGATGATGAGAGCTGTTAATTATTAGCTGGGAAACAATCTGATCAAAGTGAAAGGCTTATCAGGTTGTTCCATTCATTTGATTATAAAACAAGAAAGGATTTTTACAGCTTTGTCTAGATGTAAAAACAGCCCCAACTATCCAAACAAAAGGTTGCTTTATCTAAATTGTTGTATGAGGAATTATGCTTTTTGTGTGTAAATGACTTTCCAGTTGGATTTTTAAATGTTTTCATTTTGAGTCTTTTTACTTGAGAGAGAGTTAAACATTTAATCTTTTCCTCTAAACTGATTACTGTGTCTGTTGCCGTCTTTCCCTGTTGATGTAATGTTACTTACTGTTACTTACTCTCTTTTTCCCACAGTAATACTGGTGAGGTATTTGGAAAGCTGTTTTATTTGTCATTGATCCAAGGTGGTGAAGATGATCTGTTTTATAATGTCCAGAGTCGCTAAACGAGAGAATTAGCATGCCATCAGCAGTCTCCTCCTCCGACTTTCCGTTCCATTATAAATCTCATTGAATGTTAAATTGACTAGATGTGGACGAGTTCCTCCCAAAAATGAGTGTGCAGATTACTTTAATGCACCAGTTTACTATGAAAACGACAGGTCAGCTGTGAGAAGTTATATTTTGCAGACTTTCAGTGCACTCAGTTATACAAGCCACCGCTGTGGCTTACAAATGAACATAATACCAATTTTACCCTCACAGGGCTGTGTGTCTGCATAGAAAGACATGACTTGGGTGGTTATCAATTGCTAACAAGTATTTAATGTAAACAAAGTTTCAATAAACGCAGCATTTAATGTACTTGTATACGTTGTTCTACATCAATACTGAAAAATATCATTGGCTGTTTGCTTTTAGAAAATTGTCTTTACTTTTTACTTCAGATGGAGTGGGTATGATGTGGGTATTGGACCTTCTCACCAGGGAAACTGGGTGTCAAAACACCCACATCCCCCATGGTTGCGATGCCCATGCATGTCTCATTAATGTGACCACAGTTATCTTAGCAGTGTATGTAAGAGTGTGTTAGAGAGAGGAACATAATCCCCCCCCCGCCCTCCCCATAAAGTCTTGGCCACCCCATGTAACTAATCCACTAATCCGCCCCTGCATAAACTTAGGTCGAGAGTTCCTTTAAGATGTCATAAGTCAAACTTGCACCAGTGATAGAAAACTCCGCCACAGATCCTGGAAATTCTAACAACTCCCTGTTACATGTGTAAAATTTTTATTTCCCTTGTGAATCCCAGCATTACCTTTGAGAGCACAATATGTACAATCCTATTTGCAAAAGAGAGAAGTCATTACTGTGCTACGTTCTCACACAAAGCTCTTGTGTAACCAGTTGAAGCCAGAAGATGTTATTTTATTCAACTGAGTCACACAGTTAGAAACACTAGTGTGATGGTGTAAGCCAGTAGCAGCTTCTCTAACATAATGTAAACACATGCTGGCATGTTCATGACCTAAACAAACATGTGCTGGTGTGTCAGGAGTGGAATAACATACATAAATGCACAATCCTTCATGGCATAACCATCAAAATTACAATCATTTGCACATCCTTATAAAAGCTGAGAATAAAGTGTTGGCTGCAGTCTGTACTGAAGCCTGAGTGGACCTGTGTGTCTGAACTCCTCACCACTTCATCGTGGGAGTGGGCGAGAAACAGGAGTGATGCAAGCTCAGGCAGTGGCAAATTCTTATTTCCCTGCTTCAAAAAGCCTGCAGCTCTGTTGTGTTTCATGTCCTGGCAGCCGAGGCTTTCCCTCTGCTCTGCTGGTGAATACAACCTGACCCAGAATCCACTGCGGGGGAGCTGCAAGCACAGACTGCGGGGATCGCCTTCTGTTCAGTCTCTGCTTTCATATGGAAGTAAAAGCATTGTGGGAATTTGTCTGTGGCCATAGCTGAGTGGGTAAAGGGTTTCAATTTGATTCTTGTCACTAAATAATTACAGCAGTAGGACGATTGAGCCAAAAATAAAAAGGTTCATCCTTCCTATTTTACATCTGACTCTTTAACTTTTTTTTTTTGCCTTTCAGGCATGAATTTCTCTCTTTCTGACAGCTTATTATGATCTCCATCATTAACACTCTTCTCCTCACTTGTCATCCCTCAAAGAGCTCAGTCCTGCTGATCTATTGTTCAGCATTAAGTACTCACTGGACCTGCCTCCAATTGAAGAACACAAGTATGATTAACAACGATCCATAATTGGCACATGCTAATAACCCTGCCTAGCAAGTCAAGACAACTGTCCACAGCAGTGGACACGGTCAGATATGAAGAGTCAGATATATTACATTACATTACATATTATGTAGCTATAAAGGAAACACATTTAGAAGCCTGTATGTGTAATGAATGACAGAGGACACTTATTTGCATTGGAGACTAAGAGCCACTTAAAAACTATCCATATGAACCCATATCCATGCTCACAGATTTAACAAACAAAAACCCTTTTTTTTTTAATTCAGTTTCTGTGCTACTATGTGAGGAAAGTTTACTATGGTGGCCATATTCACAAAAATAAACTTCAGATCAGCTTTTCTTCTTTTTTTTCTTTTTTCAGTTCTTCTTACTGGCAGCTACAGGCAGATTTTAGGTGTAATGAGAGTAAACAGCTGATGGTCATTCTTCAATTCAGGACATTTCCTAGAAATAGACCCAAACTAATGCTATATTTTTCCCTTTCACGCTGAGTTTCTCTGAAGGACTTCTGAGATGGCTTTATAACAAACTATCAGGTACAGTTTGTTAGGTTACTATCTAAAGTCACAAGGAACATTTGGAAGAAGTATTTTCTAAATAGTTACAGAAAAATCACACTTTCTGGAGGCCAACACTTATCCAAAGTTCAGAACTAAGAAATAGTGAACAAACAGTGAAAACAAATGAAGTCTGAGCGCTGCATATCTACAGCCATACAAGGGAAATGTTGCTAGACATGAATAGGACTGCATATTTGATTTACATACCATGATATCCATGATGAACTATCTAAAAAAAATTCTAAGTTGTGGCTTTTCTTTAATGCAGTTTGTTTTTTCTTATTCACATTTTTTAAACTTTTAAGTTTGGCATATGTGAAATCAACCACACATAAATCATGAGGCATAAATTACAAAAACTTTGGTGCAAAATCTGCAAAAACATTTTTATTTGCATTTATGTGCATGCTCATCTCAAACAGGACAGAGGTGATTAACTGAGGCTTCATCTGTGGAGCATGGACGATAACAACAAAGTTACGTCATCTGTTCCAATCTCATACAAACGTAACGGGATGATCAGGCTGCTGTTGTGATGTTGCGTTTCCCGTTAGCCTTGATAGAGAGCGTTAAAGTATTCTCAAGACAATAAACATGCTGCAACGCTGTATTTGCATGGAAATGTAATGCAATTCTACATGGAGAAACTTGAGGGAAACGATTTGTAGTGTCTCCATTTAGCAGTAGCTGTTCAATTTTGTTTTTCATCTAACTAATTACTGCAATTTACGTTAACCTCTGGAGTCTTGTTGTGGCTAAACACTGTTAATTAGATATGTAAAGAGTAATCTCCCTATCACCTGACAGTACAGAGCACCATTGGGCTGTTTGCACAAGCAGAGCACACTCTTCTGCAGAGAAAATGGGTGTAGAAATGCATTGTGGGCTATTTGAGAAACAATCATCATGGTTGCCACATGTTGGTCCATATCTGAAAAGACCCAGGCTGGAGAATGAGATTTTTATCAAAACCAAGAGACAACAACAGATGTTTTTCCAACAAGGTTTAAATGATTAAATTGGTCTTTGTGTATGGCTGGTCATTTTTATTGTGAGGAGTTTCTGCAATTATGCAAATAGATAAAAAATGTTATATGTATAAACAGTGATATTTATGCCACAAACCATTATCAATAACATCCCATAAAATCCCCATATAGCTGATTAATGATCCAGGATTTGGAGAACATTGAACAACCAAAGTCCAGAGATGAAGGGTATATATTCTAAATCTGTTTAAAAGGAGCTTGCCCTGCAATCAACATCAACACACACACAAAAACAGCCCCATGCTTCACAGCTAGTAATCAATAAGAAACTCCAGAAGTGCACGAGAATGTGCAAAACATCATCTCCTGTCACTTCATGGAACAGTGGTAGAGCATGATGTTGTGACTCATTTGGCCCCTGGGTGGCCGTGACAGGCCTCTTTTCTTGCTGTTGACTGAATGCTCCACGTTTTGTAAACACAGACAAATGTGACCTACAGGAGTGCTTCCCACCCTGTGGCTCCCCCGTGCCTCAAACTAATGAATTTTTAAAGACAGCATCAATCAAACTGCAGTCCAGATCAATAGACCACAGAGTGGATTTCATCAGTGCACTGGAGGGAGGTTCTGGTACAAACATCGCCTCCATGCAGCAGGCTTGTTAAACACTTTCCCTGCACCCAACCTTAGTGAACAGTTGAGCCGTCAAGGTACATCTGTCCAGCAGCAGAGTATGTATGACAGCCATGAGTCCCCCATTACTAATTAGAACATCTGACAACCGGTTAGTAAAGACTCCACCACAGTAACCCTGGACATGTTTTTATTTGAAGCATTTTTATCAAAACAGAGATCTCATCGTGAACACTCGTCCACCAGCAACATTTCACACCAATCTACCATCAAATTTCAGAGAAAGCAACATGCTGAGGACACATGACAAATTGTAGATTTATTTTCCTTCATCATACTCAGACAAATAACTCTCCTCTCTGATGACAATACTTATCTGTATTGCCACTACGGTCTGGAGATCTCGTTGAAGAGGAGGGTTTCATGTTCAAGTTCAGCTCTCTTTGGTGCATTCAGTCTGATTCATTCATCTTCAGAAGAGGTTCATCCACACCAGCTTCCTATAGTCTCACAGATACAGCAGATCTATCAATTTACCTGGCACAGGGATATAAGGCTGTGGCTTTCTCCCAATTTCTCTCCCTTTAAATTTGGGAGGCAAGAAATTGCTTAAAGATTGGGAGCAGAATCCGGGGAAAAGTAATTTCTCAGCTGCATGGTGCAGCGATAAGGCATCGGAATGGGGTAATCACTTAAATCAAATTTGACTCAATTAAATTGCTTTAGAAGTACTGAGAGGAATACAAAATAGAGACTACATCAGAAGTGGACAAGGAAATACAGTTGGAAGGCAAAGGAAAATGAGAGAATGGAGAATATTAAGCATCAGTTTCAGGTGAGCTACAGTGTTTTATGAACTCCTTTGTGGAGTTTTTTATTATTATTATTTCTCTTACTTTTATCTGTTCTTATTGTTTTAAGTTTATCTTGTCTTTACTCTTTTACCTCCAGTGTTTTCCTCATGAGGCTCCTCCACATCGGGGGCTTTGCCTGCTCGGTCTGCAGGGTCGTCGCCGTGGTAACCACCCCTGCTTGGGTGGCTGGAGGTCCTGCACTGCACCCCTATGGCTGTGGTGAGGACTCCAGCCTGCCCTGGTCTGGGGTCCTGGGTGGGCTGGCTTCTGGTGTGGATAGATCCCCAAGATATTGATTCCTCACAGCAGCATCAAGCCAGATATTTCTATTGAGTTTTTATCTTTTTTTAAATCAATTTATTTTCTTTTTTTTATATATATATATATACATTCAGTTAAGAGGCAGTTCATGTTTGTGATGATTGATGTGGGGGTGGAGGGGTGGGGAGAGTGTACATGTGCTTTGTGTGTGTGAATGCGGTTGTATGATTGTCTGATGATTGTATAATGAGGTGTGTGTTTGAAATTAGTTATATACTGGTATGTGAAGTTTTTTTTTTAAATATGCATAAATTATTTTTACTTTGTAAAGCACTTTGTGTTGCTTCTGCGTGAAAAGCGCTTTATAAATAAAACTGAATTTGAAAAAATTTGAATGAAATGCTGGACGTGGGACCTTCTTTAGGAGCTGTGCCCACAATTCACAAATATAACTCACTAATTGGTAAAAAACAGGAGACAGATGTCTTATTTAGTTGCCAATATTACAAAACATATATATTTGCCCGCAAGCAAAATAGTCTGTGTGAAGTCAGAAGGAACAAAGGATATGGGTGGAGCACATGGACAGTTCATAGAGCCAGAGGGGGTGTATGATGCTGAACAAAGGTTCATTTCTAGGATGACTTCACTCTAATTTTTCTGCCTGTAGTGGCAGTGAAATATGTCGGATTTCAAAACCCAAAATCTTGACAGTTTTGCTTCTGGCTCACGGAAATGGTTCCCTCTAAAACACATTAAGAGGATGCATCAGTGAGGATCCCACAAAGCTGACGATCGATTGTTAATTCAGAAAAAACCTCAGCTGACAAGTGAATTATGCTGGAAAGCTGAGAGGAGAATTTCCTGCTGGTTCTGTGGAGCCACAGCAGGCTTCATCTCAGATGAGTGAACAGATCATGAAGCCTGAATGAGTGCGGATGCCAATCATAACAGGACAGCATTATCAGTTAACACCATGAGAAATTACTGGTTTAGTTCCAGGAAAACTGTGAACCAGATCGAAACAGAAGTTCTGTTTGGAACCAACAAGACGATTTTTGTTAAATGTTCATGTAGATAAAAATGTTTTTTCGAGGAATTTGATGATCATGAGTCGATATGGAGAGTTTATCCTTAGATATGTTTACTTGCTACTTAAGAGAAAAAGATCAAAAAGTGACAATAACTATTAGTCCAATTGTTGAGTGAATCTCAGGCAAAACTTTGTTTCATAGAAAATGTGCATCAGGCCTGTTATGACCAACTTGTGTTGGCTGAAAAACCTGGAGTGGCTCCATTATTCAGTGCTATTTAAAAAAAAAAAAGAACAATACTGTTGTAGTCATTAACCTTGTCCACATACAAGGTGCTTTTTCTCCAGTTCAGCAAGAGATGGCCATGATCATCTTCGGTCATATGGAAACATGCTTAGCATGTCAGAAGTTCTTCACAACAGTTGTGTCCATCAACCCTTACACACATCAACTATTTGTAGGAAAATGTAAAAAAAATCCTAAGAAAATAAAAACAATTCTAATGTGCAACTTACCAGTGCACATAGCTCGGATGAAACCATCCCGAATGTTACACATATCGACGGGTATTATAAAAATAAACACTCCAATCTGCAGGAATTCTATAAAAGAAGTATTTAAATGCATCTTGTGCTACTGCCAAGTTAACATAATAAAACACACATACCATCCCAGCGTGGATTGTCTATCACTGGATTGGCTTTTCATTAAAAATTATTTTAAAAAAATAGAAAGTTCAAACAACAAGCTGCTTGTGCAAACCAAAAACTCATGAAATACCTTTGAAGCCTTTAAGCAGCAACTGACCCATTTCCCTCAGAATAATGGACCAGAAAGTAGGAACAGGTAGGACTCTGAGCAGTATATACAAATGCAAGTTATTACAGTTAGCAGAGGACAGAATCGTGTCAGACTGGGAAGACAACAGGCAGCTGTTAAGTTGATCATAATAATATAGTCTAGTCAGATTAATCAACTCATTAAAAGCTAAAAGAAAAGAAAGAAATAATAAATTAAAGTTGTAAAAATCAGTAACTCCCAGGAAGACTTTAGGGCATTCATGTTAATGTGTGCTGAAAAAGAAAATCTTATGTCCACTTACAATGACCAAGTAAGAAAAGCTGCCGACACCAGCAGTGCAGTGAAATAGTACACCCTATTTAAACTTAAATAAATAAGCATTACTAACAAAAACTGCAGGATAGTAAAAACTGGGTTGTTTTATTAATCCAGTTTCCTCAACATTGATCTTGTTGTGAAAGTCCCAGGCTAAAACATCTGTCCAACTTGGACCCTGGTATTGTCTTACAGCAAATAAAGTTTGAACATTTTAAACACAGCATGACACAGCATTTAGTTCATTTTCACAGCACTTCTAGTGTTATTTTCAGTGGCAGCAATTAGCCAAAAAAAGTGTAAAGAGTCACAAGGTTTCAAGCACTCTGCAGTATAACTGCGGACCACAACAGACCTAAATGGACAGTGACTAATATACCTACTTCTGACTCTATCGACATGTTTGTTACTAAAAACAGAAATACCTAGTCAAACCTTACAGACCTTAAGACTTGTAAAACTATATAAACATGCTTTGCCACAATGTGAGGTTTAAAATCATCCAAAGGTAGAAGAGGGAGCCATGAATGTCGCAAAGTAAACTTTAATGATAACTAATCAAGAGTGACATTGAAATGCAGGGGAAAAAACGTCTATACAAAAACTGAAACCCAAGTAGGGCAGACCAGAAGAAAGAGGAACCTGGATGACTGGCAAACACAATGATCTGGCAGTGGACAAAGAAAGCTGAGTTCAACAGGTGAGAAGTCAGCAGCAGAAACCAAGTGTTACAAAGGCTGGAGTATAACTAACTGAAGGTAACAAAAGATCAAGCTCAACAAAGGGAAAACAGGAAAGTTCACAACCTGAGAACACAAAACCTGCAGTGCAAAACCTAGCCAGACACCAAGAGACAAAAACCAAACCATGAACCAAGAAATCCACAAAATCTAAAAATAAGAATAAAAAAACACTTTTCATGCAATCTCATTTAGCCTACTATATATATATATATATATATATAAATAAACAAACAAGATAGAAATGACCTACATAGCACAAAGCTTACCAAGACAACATTTTTGGCAGTAAATGCTTCCATTAGAATGTATGTGTTTTCTGCAGATATGGATCCCGAATCATACAGCTGATTGAATAAACTTACAAATCCTGAAAAGTGTAAGAATCATTATAGACTCTCAGAAGAGTCTATAATGGCTGCAGACTGCAAGATATGGTGCCAAGTCAAGAGAGCGTAATTTAAAGTCATTCACATTACACAGCACGTTTAGTGTAGATTTTAACCAGGTAAAATGCATTAAAACCATCAGTGTGTGACAAAAACACATTATTTAACCATTACTTTTAGATATGTTTGTCCAGTTGTAAATTGAAAGGTTATATTGATAGTGTGAAAGTATTTTCCAAAATGACATTACACCTGGAAGTGGAAAAGTCTAAAGAAAGACTATTTCAATGCATTTAACATTTAATATCATTAATCATCATTATAAAAACCTAAGACTGTTTGCTGCAAGTAAAACACTATGCTTCATGTTTTTATTTTCCATGCTGTTTTCACTGCCTCTTTGATGGGTTTCCTCAAAGTATGTGTTTATGTATTGTATGCATAGAAATGAGAGTAATATCAGACTATTTTGGCAGAAGAACTCAGAGGTTGAACTGGTTTGGTTTCTCTGACTCTTGGCTGTATTTGAGTTTGTAGCTGCTTTGAAGCAAGAGGCGCCCCGCTGCCTTTCCAAAATAAGCTTTATAACCCAGTCTTGTGCTCCACTGTGGAGAACCGGTGGCCGATTCTCTAAGTTTACTGGGTCAAACAGCAGGTTTGTAGGTCGCGTCTCTGCTCAGTTATCACTGAAAAAGATTAGGAAAAAACTAGAAAAAGAATAGGTTATTGAATAACCCGAACCCTTAGCTCATCCTGATCATGATCTCTCAGAAAGTAAATTTATTTATGGAAATTCTCCACTTTAAATGCTTTATCGTTTCTCATGGCTGACAGTAAACAGCCGGTGGATGTAGGGGAACATCACATTTACTCTGTCAACTGTATTACAATTTGAACTATGCTCATAATCTTTACATGCTAGAAAGTACACTATGTAATAATCTGCAGCAAAACCAACAAGAGAAAGATTTGTTGTGTTTCTCTGTTTGCCTGCCAAGAAAAGGATTTCAGCACCAAAGAGACTAAGACGAGCAAAATAAAGAGGCAGAGCTGCTGCATTCTTTGATTCTCAAGGACATTTCTGCGTCCTATCCTCCACCGAGCCCAGCACCCTTATCTAAGTCCACCCCACCCAGACCCATTGTGTCATTCTCAGTCTCAGAGAGCTTCCCACAATTCCATCTGCTTATAAAACAGAAAGCCATGTAAGCCTCTAGAGCTGCAGGGATCAGAGATCCCCCAGGGTAAAGCGAACATTCACAAAAACTCTACAGTTTTTCTTTTGGACTTTTTTCTTAGCCTTGTTCCAAAAGACGAGATATTTTAATGAAGCTCCACAGAAAAATTGTCTTTTTAAGAAGTTGAAAGGCCAGAAGACCTTAGGAGCAGCACATGATCTATTTATCCATTTATTAAATCTACCAGTGATTCAGTCCTACCTACTCACTGCTTACATCATAAACTCACATTTAAGAGCCCCATAATCTATTATTACATAAACATTCAACTGTTTTGTTCCCACATGAGCAAACCTTGCAACTTAGGTGATGTTAGAGAAACGGACGATGTATCTGAGAAATGAGAAGGAGGGAAAAGGTCATTTCCATCAACTTCAGACTTTTAGTCATGGACTCTCAGGACAGACCATTTATCCTGCAACTGAGTGATACAGACACCAACAGCAGCGAGAAGTCCTGACTGTGGACATCCCTGAAAAATTGAAAACAAAAAAGGAAAAAAAAAGATTTTTTTTTTTTTTAACTGTGTGATAAATTGCAAATAAAGTGTTGCATTTATAATCAGGAGCCAGACAGGTTGGAGGTGAGGACATCTCTCAGTAATTGCTACTGTGATTAGTTGGTCATTTTTATTGTGTCTGTCTCCATTAGATATAAATGAAGAAGGGAAAAAAGAAGAAAGGACCAAAATAAACAGAACTGCAATATAATGTTATTTGGAGAAACAAAGTAATATAAACCACAAAAGCCAAGAAGGATGTCGGCAGAAAGCTGGATCAGTCTGAGACACAACCTCCATTCACACAGATGTACACTGTCAACTACATTTTTTGACCTGTGTTGGATCTCTACATTCCCAGCTTCCAGTAAGTGGAAAACCTCATCCCGTTTACCAGACTGACACAAACATCACACCTGACATCTCATCCCCAGACAGAAGTGAGCAAGCTCAGATGGCCTTTATGTTTTTAATGGAAGGAAGAGTGTGTCGAGAGCAGACGTTATTCAGTGTGGATCTCAGAAAATTTGTCCCATCGTTGGATCAATGTCCTTTAAATTCCAAATGGATTGGTTTTTTTAAGGGGACACAACAGCAGACCTCTTTAAAAAGATCTGAACAAGTTATGAATGACATATTTAATGAAAGCCTTCATCATTAATCAATGCTACAGAGCAGCTCTGTTCACAAAATCTAGATTTCTGGAGCTTGCATCTCAAAATCTGTTTACTGATCACAAATCAGGATAAATCCCATAAATGTTCTGAATAGCCCTTGATTGGGTCCTTTTTTTGTCCTTTCAGTGTATTAAAGCATCTTGATGACATTATAATCGCTGGAAGTTTAAAATAAGTTGTTTACAGTTAGTCTCTGTATAAAGAAGAAGTTGCAACAGTTAACATTTTTGTTTTTGGAAAAGCCTCATGGAGATTTCAGTCAGTTCAGTGTGCTACAGACATTTACAAAGCAGGTTCTGCGCATCCAAGAACTCTAATTACCTGGCTCAACTACCCCTAATGATGAAGGTCTAAGCTAGTGGTACAACACTGGTTATCAACTCACTCTTTCAGATTCTGAATGTGTGTCCATTTATGTAAAACTGGTGGATTTAACAGCAGCTGACCAGCTAAAAATCCCATTTCTAGCAGGTCAGAAAGAAATATCTTCTGCAGCCTGAAGGAAAGCTGATGAAAACAGAAAAAGAATCAATGCAGACGATGAATACATAAATTAAATAGGTCAATATCTCCACCATACCATTAAAGTACAAGGTGATCTGACAGTAACAGAACATGATTAGGTATTTAATCAAATTGATGTGCTTCATGTGGAGGTATGTGAGAAATCTTTTATTCTTACAGTTATAGTGATAGCATTTTATGAAAATAAACTTTTATTACGCAAATGACATGATAAAATTGCAACTAATCCAGCAGCAGGTACTTCAGCAGGAGGTGGTACTGCATGACGTTTATTGATGTTTGCCATGTTCTTAATATGCAGGGAAATGGGCTAAAAGCAAGTAGTAAATAATTACCTAGCTCTCTATAGAGTAGAGGATGAATGTCACTACTGCTGCATAGAGTCTGGTCTATCCACAGCAGAAAGATGCTTTATGGATCTCATTTAAAAAGTAGAGCTGGTAGTCTACAAGGAGAGTTGATAAACAGCACTTCAGTAGAGGAATTGTACCAAGTTAGTTACCCAGTTTCCCATCCATCATCCTACAGATTTCCTTCATTATGGCAAAGTGAGACAAGTGCAAGTAGTTTTCTATCCCTAAAATGGAAAATCTTTAAGTCTTGTTTGGTTAAAGTTAGAGATGCACCGATCCAGTTTTTCCAATCTAATCCGATGCCTGGGCTGAGTGATCCGATACTACTGTTGAATGAATGAACTGTATATTTTGCCATGCGAGTGAAGGCATCAGGCTTGACTTAGCTCGGCCTGGCGCTTGCCCCATGTTGCTCTGTGTTTGCTAGCTGCTGTTCGTGCTCTGCGACGTCACCGGCGTTGCAAACATAGAATTGAAGTGACTAGATCGCTGTAACTGTATTGCTGTGTATGATATTAATTTAAAAAAAGAAATGACTGGATCGGAATGCTGGATCGGCCCTTATTCATCCGATATCCGATCCAGTTAATTAGGCAAAATCGGAGCCGATATCAGATCCAGGTATTGGATGGGTGCATCTCTAGTTAAAGTTGTCACGGACTGAATTTGACAGCATTTTTCTCCTTCTCATTTATTAAGGAAGTGAGAGGAAACCAGGGATTTAGGTCAGTTACTGTTGACAACAAACAAAAGCAGACATGCGTAGTGTACGTCACGATAAAGTCATCACAAAATCGTTGGCTCATTTCATAACTGGGAATATAATGCTCTTTATAAAATTGTAGAAGCTCCAAATTTAAAAGAACTGATTAAAACAAGTGCTTAATAATTCTCTCTATATCAGTGTTTCCCAATCCTGGTACTCAAGTACCACTGCCCTGCATGTCTAAATGCCCATTTCCACTGAGTGCGTTGTGGCTGCGATGTGGCCTCCGCAGCTATTCGCGCCCGTTTTAGCCAATGGTGTGGTTCACAACAGGTGCGCTGCAGTGCGTGTCAGATGTGCCTCTTAAACCTGTGGATAAAATAATCCATTTGGCTGGAGTTACTCATAGTAGTAGCACAAAACTCAAAAAGATGGATCCAAAAGACCAGGAAATGAACCTCTGACAGGCTTTTGTTTACATGCAGCCTTTTTATCCACGAATGTTATGCCCAAAATGATGACATCCCGCAATTTTCCTATGAATTCGTGATCTCACGGATGCAGCAGAGAGGTCTCGCAGGCGCTCGACATCTGACATGCATCCGGTGTGAAATAGCGCACTGCAGAGGTCGGAACGAAACAGCAGCACAGCAGGAACGCCGCGCACACACGCCCGGTGGAAATGGGCCTTTGACGTGTTCCTATTCCAACACACCTGATTCAGATTAATGAACTTCCTCATCAAGTTCTTTGCAGCCTGTTAACGAGCCATTCATTTCATCCAGGTGTGTTAAAGTTGGGTCACATCAAAAACGTGCAGGGCAGTGGTAGCCTACTTGAGGAGCAGGATTGTGAAACACTGCTCCATATGATGATAGTGTGTCATAACACATTATGTACTTTTTAGAAAAATTGATATCATGAATTCCTTCGGCCACATAATCAC
Source organism: Leptatherina wallacei (assembly GCA_028567055.1). Classification (NCBI taxonomy): domain Eukaryota; kingdom Metazoa; phylum Chordata; class Actinopteri; order Atheriniformes; family Atherinidae; genus Leptatherina; species Leptatherina wallacei. Next base: position 19,560,616 of record JAOXYM010000022.1, on the reverse strand, counting down.
CCAGATAAAATCTGACACTGTGATAGCCTTACTGCATACTGGTACTGTAGGAAAAACTGTCAAGAAATCTTTTTCAGTTCAGTAATAATGAACAAATTAAAGTCTCAAATCAGCTAGAACATGCCTGAGAGTAATAAGTCTCCATTTTAAGCGACATAACTACTTCATTCTGTTGAGATCTCTCATGAAGAGGCTTCTCATTGAAAGTCAGAACAACACGATCAGTCTTTGACCCGTGTCAGAGACTGACTGTCCATCATTAATTTTTGGGAAGTAGTACTTTTGCATGTGATCTCTCATCCTGAACCCCATGCTTTTACATTTCTGATACACATTGTTGTCATGGTTTGCCTCCAGCTTCTGAGTTCCAACAAAACAGATAGAAC
>JAOXYM010000022.1:19522253-19560130 GCA_028567055.1 Leptatherina wallacei | reverse complement strand
CATGCTTTTACATTTCTGATACACATTGTTGTCATGGTTTGCCTCCAGCTTCTGAGTTCCAACAAAACAGATAGAACAAAACATCTCCTTTTTTATCTGGGCAGCATTACCACCCCCACAAAACATACTGTAAGATGAGAATGAAGAATGCAAAAAGGGCTATGGGCTTCAAAAACACGCCTTCCTGCAGATTGAGTAGTTATATTTTCATACACTTGTGGATAAGTTTACAACATTTTCTCTATATAGAAAACATCTTCATTCTTCACCATCAGCTTTGATGAAGTGAAGCTTTACCTTACGACAAAAGGAGGGAGATAACGTAGTCAAGAGTAAAAAGATTACATCGGAAGGATGAAAGCAGATTAAATATATAGCCGTTTATGAGGGCACTAAATTTAATTACAATAAAATATGAAAGAACACAGCAAGAGAATCCCAGAGTTGATTGATTTTCCACTTAAACCAGCACACCTGCCAGAGAGGCTGAGGGAAACGTTTGTACAGCCTGCAACTCTGTCAACACCAGCCTACACACACAAAGACCACTGTAAAGCAGTGATGGTGAAAAATGTTTCCCAGTGTTACTGATGAATCACCAGAATGATGCTCTAGATCTGCAGCTTCTCAGAGCCTACTCTCGGCCATCTTTTTATCGAAGAAAGACCCCTTTCCTGCATACATGCTGACTGCCACACCCCTCCTGTTACAGGTGACATAAGGAATGAAATTCACATCCTTCCTCAACAATGATCAAACTTGGAGTAAAGAACCAGCGATGGACTTCAATTTTCTGTTCTAGGTAAGAATTCAAAGAAAAAGATATGCACAAACTATTCTATCAGCTATGAATCCATCTGGAAAAATGCAAGTAAGTGCAAGGAAAACTATTGCCTACAGGAATTACCACCTCATAAACCTGATTGTTAAAGGTTCAGGAAAAGAAAGCAGGTAAAGATTGTTTTTACAGCCCATGCTATAATTATGGACAATATAAAAAAACTGCTAATGACATAGAAACAGCTGTTTCTTCCAACCTGAAGTATGCATCTACCTGATCAAAGATTCAAAAGGTGCACACACAGAAAATCCTGTGGGTTTGCTAACCAGAGGACAAAACCGCTTCTCCCGCATTTGCAAATAAATGTTAACTTACAAGTACCATCTTTTCTTATAGCAAAAGTAGAGCTGCGTAAGCAAATAGAACTATAAAGAGACAGATGCTGGAGTCCTCCATTTAACAAAAGATTAAAGCTGAAAAACTTCTTTCTGGCAAGGTGGATAAAGGATGAATGTTGATATTTTATGAGCAGTAAATACAGCCATTACTTTCTAAGATGACTGAGCTGAAATGTATTTCAGATAAACTTGGAGAATCTATATTTTCAGTTCAAAACAAATTTACTTTAGCCAAGAGCCTGGCCAGTTGTCAGTCAGTGAGCCATCCTCAAACTGGAAGAAACTTCAAAGTGTGCACCTCAACCAGAATACAGCGCAGACACACCTAATGATGCATTGCTGTGATTGACAGTGTTGCTTCAACATGAACCAGCTTTTGCAGGCTCTGAGGTGAGGTACACATTCAGCTGGAGTGAAACAGTGGATGCAGGACATTAATGGATGAGTGACGGCGCCAAGCTCCAGCATATAGCAGAAATTAATCAACTTTGACAACAACAGTACACAACAAGATGCTGCAACTTTTCCACATGAACAGGATTTAAAGAGGAGTGGTCAAATTATATTCAGAGAGGGGAGAGAGAGAAAGTACCTCCTCATGTTGAATTCTGTCCACTCTTCTGGATGTTTATGATGGGAAACAGCCGTCAGCAGCTACCGCATGTTTGGACTCAAAGCTCTACAAAAAGGTGAAGGAATACATTATCAAGCTGATAAAAGCCCATTTTATAAGCCTATCACATCTGAAACATCTCTTTTCATAATCAACTTATTCTAACATCTGTAAAATACATTAAATGGGATTGAATCTTTCACATTGTAGAGAGATATGAAGATGCTTCTCATAGTTAAAACAATCCTACTTCTAGAGATATCTTTAATAAAGATATCTCTCCGTGTTAAATATGGATATTGATGACAACTTGTGTTTGTCTGAAGATATTCCAGCCATATATTAGGTTTAATGTTTTCCCTTGAAAAGGTCCAGGACAGGTGGGACTAAGTTTCCAGCTACTACTTCCACAGTTAATGATAAATGGTAGTCCTAAACTAAATTCTTAAAATGCTAGCTCATAAGGATAATTTCAACATTTGATGTATTTCAGACAGTTGAGCAAACTTTGAAGACGAAAGCTACACAGAAACTTAATTATCACAGTAAGTTCCAATAGTTAAAATGCTTAAACTTTAGAGTCTGTGAACAGTCTTTTGAATGAGTGAAATAGATTGTTTTAACACCATTTTAAAATGTTTGACATGGAGCTAAGATATAACGGGGGGAGGGGCTCCCCTTCTGCAGAAACAGGCTGTAGCATGTTTATTTGCCTGCAAAGCTAAATGAAATGGAGCCCATGTTAATCAGCTCTATTAGTTTCACCTGTTCACCTCCTGTCAGGAAAACACAGAGTCCTCTGCTACAAGAACTGAAATACATAGAACATTTCAAACTAACAAAATGTTCCCTTAAGTGCTTTGAGGGAGGAATAAAATCATAATTTGATCATTAAAAATAAATATGTACACATTTTTGAATTAATAAATCGATTTAATGGAAAAATATACCAAAAGGCACCGTGTATAGATAAGACATAACAGAAGTATTTCTTTAACAGGAAAAAAATAAATCAGTAAATATGATAATTCTATGTAAAAAAAAAAAAAAAAAAGACTGGGTTTAGCATTAAAACATGAAAAAAATGTAGGCTACATTATTGCAAGTCCATTTAAAAATCAATAAAAGTCGAATAATAATGATGTGCACATTAGTTGGCTGTGCATGAATGCAACAAGGTTACTTGCCATTAAAATGTTGGGAAGAAGGAGGATAAACTGGAATAAAATATAATTACTTTAGCTCCACACTGCCCACTGATTTTAACTCACCTAAAAGTGATGAGTTTGACCCGTTACAGCTTCGCCATGACACGAGAACACCGACATACAACAGTTACAGTACGCCACCTAGCGTTGACTGTACAGATGCGCGCTTCATACCCGCAGGTAGCTTCCCAAGCTACCAGCAAGCCAAGCGCGCCTCGCGTATTCCAGACTGCCAGAGCAAGGCGCGTGGCAGTATCAGTGCACGAGATTCCTCCGCGCACTGGAAAGTTGAGAGAGGAAAAAAAAAAAAGTCTGGTCATCATCAGCCACTACATACCAACAGCTTTCAGGTCAACCCTACACGTAGCCGTCAAAGGGCTGCTTCAGTGCGCGTTCACGCCTCAGGTCTGGAGATGTCGGTGCCATCTCCGCGCTCCCGGTGGCGGAGAGAAAACCGTTCTGTTGCTGGAGTGGACCAAAAGGACCAAAATGTTTAGGTGAGTCTCTGGAAACAAAGTTTGTTCGCTTGGTTAAAGTATAAAAGTAATGTTAAAAGTAGCTTGGTAAGTTTTTACTGCGCTAACAAAGTTAGATAAGTTTAAATAGTCGATGAGTGTGCGTGCGCTTTTATGCGCGTGTGTTTTCATTGTTCTCTTGGTAACAAAAAAAAAATCCTAATTATCAGATAAAGCTGTAAAATGTAGTCGAGCATTCATTCTTGTCATCTTGAAACAGACTCGCTGTTTAAAATCCATTTATTTCGGCCTAAATTCAATGTAAATTAACTTTTTATGTGTTATCATTAAATTATAATTTTACCAATTATTGGTTCCAATTATTATTATTTTTACCACATATGGTGACACGATGGGGATTTTTGGCTGTGGGTTGATTTTATGGAGGAATAAAGTTTGGAGTACTGATTGATTGTAAATGTGAAACAGCACATAAAACTAACAGAAACAATTTTTCTATTTTCTATTATCTGTGCAAGCCCTGTGTGACTATGTTAATGTTGTGGCTTCTTTTCATAGACATATATTGTTTTCATGTGTACTTAAGTTAAACAAAAAAAAACAGGAAATGATCCTTATATATCAGTTATTCCTGTACGCTAATGTAGTCCTGATGGCTCGGTTTATTTGTTTTCCTCTCTGTAGCCAGCTTCACAGAAAAGGAGTCAGCAAAGCTCTCAGCCAGGAGAAAGCTCAGTAGGATACGGCAAGTGTAACACAAATTAATCAGATTAAAGAATTACAGCATTCCATGGCAGAATCTCACATAATCATCCAGGCAAGAATGCAGGTTTAGCATGTTGTAATGTGGGAAATTTACCCACCCCTGTGGTCAAATTGCATTAGAAACAACTTCTTAAACAGCATCTCTGCTTTTTAAGTGTCATGCCTAATTATAGAATAATAATGCTCTATGTAGAGAGTTGTACACAGTGACAGCTTCAGTTCGTCTTCACATAGGCCTACACACACACACACAGTGACCGTGAGTGGCAGGAGGGGTTAACGAGGGGCAGGTATTGTCTACATTTTAAGAGAAATTGTTAATGTCTCTGAAGTTAAAGTGTAAATCATCCAAAAACTCTTGAAAATGAAAACAGATATTAAGAAAAGGTCAGACTGTGTTTGGGTCTTATGGTTAAAAAAAAACCTAATTCTAATATAGTTTTTTTTTTATTCAAAGTAACTTTAAACATCTGAACAGGAAAGTGTTCTCATTATGCTAAAAGCTGCAAAACAAGGAAAAGGGCTCTTTAGGCTCTTCATGTGTGTGTTGCAGGTGGGCCATATTTAGAAGCAGACTAATCAGTGCTGATCTTGCCTCCACAAAGATTACATGTCTGACAGAAACATCCTCAAAGTCTGATGATAATGTCACTTTTCTCTAGTTGCAGCCAATCAGACTGAAACTAGCAATTATTCTCTCCTCAACAGATGAGCAGCCGTCTGTAATTTCAGCTCGGACAATCAGCCGACCCCTGATTGGACTCCTTTCTTCCTCCTGAGGAGTTGCTGCCATCAGCCACTTGCGGGAGACGGAGTCGCCATGGAGACGGTGGTGATCGTGGCTATCGGGGTGTTAGCCACCATTTTCCTGGCCTCCTTCATTGCCCTGGTGGTGGTTTGCAGACACCGCTACTGCCACCCTCACGACCTGCTACACCACTTCGACTCCAAGTCAGTGAATCATTGCAAATCCTCAAAATCCGTTTTCATTTCTGGGACAGGCTTAGACGGGAATCACACAACTTCTGTTATAATTTGGGGGTTTAAAAGTGGCATCCAGGGCATGTCATGGCTGCATTGGTGATTCGGAAGTTTCTACTTTTGCTTCACAGCAAGAAACTTATGAGTTCAAACCTGCTGGTTGGCTTCTGGGTGGAGTTTGTTCTTCCTGTCCAAGGCTGTGGGTATTAGTGAGGGTGTGCCTTACCACTCACCTAAGGTCAGCTAAAGGTTAACAATGTAGAAATCTATCAGTGATCGATCAGAGTCTTTATATAATCAAGAAAGTAGCATCATATAACTACGGGATAAAGCAATTCCAACCACATTAATCACATTTTTGGCCCCTACTTGTTGTGTCTGGCCAAAAAATGGGTAAATGCTTACAAAAGAGTACTATTAGTGGCAAAATTCTGTGATACGTCAGACTAACTTGCCATATTTAGTCCACCTAAAGATGGGTCAGTAGTATTAATCTTTGTCAAGTAACTTTGGCTATTTAACTTCATACATTATCCATCCATTGCTCTATTGCACTTATTCCAATTCAGGGTGGCGGGGGAGCTGGAGCCAATCCCAGCTCTCACTAGGCGAGAGGCAGGGTACACCCTAGACAGGTCGCCAGTCCATCGCAGGGTTAACACAGAGAGACAAACACACACAATCACTCCTTTAAAAAAATTTGAAGTGACCTATTAACCCAACATGCATGTCTTTGGACTGTGGGAGGAAGCCGTAGTACCCGGAGAGAACCCATGCAAACATGTATATTGTGTATATTGTGTTTATTGTATATTGTCATCTCATATATTGTGAATAGTGTATATTTTATATTTTGCGTATTTGCACTGGAAGGGGAAGCTCCCCAATCTCGTTGTACTCCGAGTATAATGACAATAAAGGGCATTCTATTCTATTCAAATTATTTAATCATTGTTAAATTACCACTAGCTGCAGAGTCAGCTGATCCACAGACTTTTAAAGGGGCAGTGTGTACCAAAAAAGGTCAATAACAAACAAGTGTTATATATTATTTGAAAGTCTTTCCATTGGTGTCTATTAACTTTACAAAAATAACTTTTTTTCATTCTCTTAGAATGAGCCATTTATATCTACTTGCCGTGGATGTACATACATGGCAGCTGCCATATTTGTGCCACCATTTTTACTACGGTGTCTCTGAATGGACAAATATCTCTGTGTTTGAAGTGAGGATCATCTGAGCTTTAAAACAGCAGTAGAGGCTTTGTTACGTAGGTGAGAGAGCACCGTTTGGGATCAGCAACACCTTGAAATGCACATAGAAGAGGACAGTACACATGCGCACTATTTTTAAATAGTTAATCGTAGTACAGTCATCGGTGCACCCGAGTCCACTGGATCCATTCCCAGCTGTGCTTGGTATGGTAACTATGCCCATCTCTACTGCTAGATGTCAGTAATTGTTCCACGCTGTGCCTCTAATGTGAGAGACCACCAAAGTGGGATTCAGACTCGACAGAGGTTCTTCCAAACAATTAAACTTCCGGTTTCCCAAAAAGTCTGAATTGAATAAATACCCGAGGACAGAGCGTTTTACGTTTAGTGTAGTTTGGATGTGACCATGGGTTATCTTGGCTCAACTTGCTAAATATGTGGGATTAACTGGCTTAATCACGATCTCATATTAATCCGGGAATCCAGCGAAACTAAACAAAAAGGTGAAGAGTATGTGGTGTCCGCCTTGAAAAACACCCGCACATCTATTTTCCTGCCCTGCAAGTCTGTGGGCCAGTCGTGTCTAGAGTGTCCTTTTAGCTTCTGCAACATTTACTTCCTTTCCTCTTAATTCTCCTTCATAAGATTAGAGGGAAACTAACAGGTAAGCTGCAGATTGCTTTTTGTACTTCCTGTGATTATTAAATCATGCCTCTTGCTTAAATCTCACCAACTCCTACAGGGAAGGCAATGAAGCCAGAGATGGGTGGGCCGTCACTGGGTCTCTACCATAATGGGAAAAAGAATTGGACATGAAGAATATCACTTAATGTGATGCACATCAGGAGACATTTAGAAGAAGTGACAATACTGTGTCAGACTTTGTATACCCCACACTACACAACTGTATAGTTTCATAACTAAGGCCAAACCAAACCCTGGAAAAGCCTCTTTACTTTATTTACCAGACCAGAGGAAGATCTGAAAAGCTCGACCAAATTTGAGATTTTTCCTTAAACCTAATCAAAGCGTAACCAGCTAATCCTCTAGGAATGCTGATGTCAAAGGCTGCATCTATTTTAATAATAGTGGTATGCTAACTGGTGGTCTCTTCCATGAATGTGTTGCATTTAAAAAACCTTTAAGAAATATGTTGTTATAACAAATACAGCCTAAATACAGGGACTCCGGCAAGGAGCATTCAGATACTGTTAAAATAAGATTTTACGTCACTTAAGCTGCCTCTTTACTTAGCTTTTAGTCATAGTTTGGCACAAAATGCAAAAAGCAGCTTTTTGTTAGTTTTGAGCCAGTGGAGTTTTAACTGTGAAGTTTCGTTGTTAATGAGGTTTACAATACAAATCTGAAAATGCTGTGAAGCCCGTCTTTAATTTGTCTTTAAAACGACTTCCCCATAATCCCAGGTTCCAGATATCTGACGTAGTTTTAGGTCTTCATTCGGTCACCATTGCTCTTTTTCTGTTGTACAGACCCACAGTGGATCTGATCGGAGCCATGGAGACCCAGAGCGAACAGTCGGAGCTGGAGCTGGATGATGTGGTCATCACTAACCCTCACATTGAAGCCATCCTGGAGAACGAGGACTGGATAGAGGATGCCTCGTATGTCGATCTGCTTTACGATGACTTTTAAATCTTTCATTCATGTTTGCTTATGTTGTGTTATGTTATTAATTTTAACTTTTACTGTGTCTCCAACAGTGGTTTGGTGTCTCACTGCATCTCTATCCTGAAGGTAACCAGATATCAGTGAGCTAAATCGCCATCAAGTTCTTTGTGCCTTTTGTTTTTTTTAAGGAAACAATCATACTGCTAATGTCTGTACATTTTGAGAATTTACTGTCCTGGTTACTAAAATAACCATTTCGATAAACAGATTTGCCATACTTTGACTGAAAAGTTGGTTGCCATGACAATGGGCTCAGGAGCAAAAGTCAAAGCACCAGCCAGCTTAAGTGACATTATCACAGTGGCCAAGCGCATCAGCCCGAGGTAACGCAGTGTTCATGCAAATATACAAGGCTTTTCATCGTCACATATCTGAGAAAGACCGACCGGCTTCCTGACTTCTGTTTCACAGGGTGGACGACGTGGTCAGATCCATGTACCCTCCTCTGGACCCAATCCTCTTGGACGCCAGGTAATCACACCTGACTTTGATCGCTTATAGCAAACACTTTAAACTCCATGGATTAGAACAAATGACCAAATGATTCGAGTTATCCATAGAGTTGGAGATACACAGATGATACCGTGTGGAACAGAAATGCTCCAGTGTCAAAGAAAAAATAGTTAGAAATTGCCATTGAAATTGGTTTTGAATTCAATCCAATCATGTGCAACCTTTATATCTGCTAAAGCCAATATACCATTTCAAAATATGCCTTTGCATACTTTAAAAAACACTATTTTTATAAATAAGTTTTTTTTTTTGGTTAAGCAGTTAAATCAATGTGTCTTTCTCCTTTTTTAGGGCCACTGCTCTGCTCCTTTCAGTCAGTCACCTGGTGCTGGTAACACGCAACGCCTGTCACATGTCCGGCAGCATGGACTGGATCGACCAGTCGCTCCACGCTGCAGAAGATCACATGGTGGTTTTACGTGAGGCAGCGCTGGCCTCTGAACCAGAGCGAAGCATACCCGGAGCTGACGCTCAGAGAGAACAGGCCATTTAAAGCCAAACAGACTTGAGTTCAAAATTCTGTAGGCAAATTTTCCGTTGAAAAGGCAATCTTCGCAAACACATTCAGTTTACAGTAAGAACCCTTCTGGGGAATGAACAGGGTGTGCAAATAGATGCCGAAACTTGTTTTTATCCCTTATTTTCCCATCTCACATAAAGAAAACAGCAAATCATATATGAACCCAGAAGTACAGAAGACTACCTTGCACTCTACTGCTGTGTAGTAATATTTGTAATATAGCCATCTCACATTAACATAAAAAGGTGTTTTGTGTGTGTAGCTATATGCAAATATTTTATGAGCTAAAAAGGTATTTGGAAACATTTCCTCGAGTGTGCCATTACCCAGCGGTGGGCCTAAATCCAGTCTAACCAGCACTGCACAGTCACAAGGAGGCTTTAGTCAGCTAATCCATTTTGAGGAAAATAACATCCATTAGCCAGTGAACCAGAAGGTACTCCTACATCCCTCAGATACTCTGATAATGCTAGAAATCTTAAAGAGATCATACAAAGTAAGTACCCTTAATCATATTAGTATCTGATTTTTGTTTTTCCTTGAAACCAAATGAGACATCCCATTTAGAAAACATGATGTCTTTTCCTCTTGAAGGTTTGAGCTAACCAGCAGTGTGTTTTAGACATGGCATTGTTAGTATAAGAGCTCAATGCTCTTCTTATTTAATTGATGAATGGGGGGAACTTTGACATTTCTAATTCCCAGACGATTCATCCCAAACACAGTGATATTAAGATTTTTCCTGTACCACCTCCATGAAGCTCAAAAAATGTCTCAACTTGGGCTTCCATGAAATTGGTACCAATGTTTTTTAAAGTTTATAATGTTGATGAATGAACTCGTTACCGATGTTGTCAAAATTATAATTGACTTGGTTTATAACCCATGAAATAAACACCAACTATACTTTATATTTAGTGCTATTCAGCAAACGTTTGACCTGCTAAATATCAGCATGGACATTGTGGGAATGTTAGCATGCTAATGTTAGCATATTTCTTGTGTGGCTGCTCTTGTTTCTTCAGTAAAATTGCCGAAAGTCATTATTAGAAAACAGCAGACAGAAAAATGTGATGTTTGTCATTAAATGTAGCTGTAGCTGCTGTTTTGTATCTTTACCATCAATAAGTAAATACATTTACATGTAGTGTAGCTTCATGGAGCAAGTGTTACATAGATATCTTACCTACTAAGTTTTGATGCAGTATTCTGAGCCCGTCTGTTTATTGACATTTTACGCTGTTTTGAGAAGTGTGTTGATTGAGGTGAGGCAGAATTAGCGTGTTGTTTTGGAGCTGCTGGGATGTTATTGGAGCATGTCTACCAGTTCATTCATGCATAGCCAATTGAGAATCCCCAAGGAGCCCTAATAAGGCAACACCCACAGACACACTGCATACTGGCCCGGGCTACAGTACATGTGGCACAAAGCTTCGTGCATACAAGCCTGACAGACAAATTAGCATGTGTGTAATGGATGACGGGACATTGGAAAATACACATTGTGCATTTTTGGTGACAATCGTGAGGTAGAGAAGAAAATCAGCTGTTTGGTTGGTCAGGTCCGAGTACAAACTGCAACTCTGAGCACACACACACACACACGATGTCAATCAAGGAGAAATCATTTAAAGTTAGCCCTCAGTTTCTGTCTTTGTTTACATTGTTTATTAGCATCGATGTTCTTTGTAAGCACCCGTTTGGTTTTCTTTCTTATCCAACGGTTTGTTCATGTCATTTCTTTACTTGCATCTTTTTCTTTCACTGACTTGTACGAACACAATTATGTCTCATAGGAAAATGTCTTGTTTATTTGCATTGAACCATGTTTCTACAGAGAAATCCATGTCCAATAAAAAGTCCACACACTCATACTAATTTGACATAAATAAGTGAGTTTTTCTTCTTCTTTTTTTTTTCCATTTATTACAATGCAAGCAGTCCTTTGTGCAACAACATGGCACAAATATTCCAGCATCATCTTCCCGTCTCAGCAAAGGAAGAAGCCCCAGCTACTGGAGAATCAGTCAGCCTCCACTTGATCTGGATGTCTAACAAAATAGCCCTTTGCTTTTCTTCAGATCAATCTGCTTCCAGCCTGGGAGGGAGGCGTATTCATCTCTCCTCATTTCCAAAATAGTCTGAAACAGAATTGTAGTGATTTATTCATGAAGGAAACCAGATTATGTATGGAAAATGTTAATATTAATATTCTGACTAAACTCTGAAAGCAGCAGAGAAGCAAGTTCTGGTGAACGCTGCAGCCTGCTGGTTGAAAGATGCCACTACATGGCTGCTGCTGCTGCTGGCCCCCCTATCGGTTTACCTGAAAGTCCTGGTCAGACAGGTAGACCTCCAGTTGTTGGGGATCCACTCCTTCAGGTAAAGGGCTTCGCAGCAGTTCTTCCAGAGGGTACTGGGTCTTCATGAGCTGGGCCAGGGCGTCCTGCACCAAGGTCAGCTTCACTTGCCCTTGATCACCCTGACACACACACACACCGAGCATGCAGTGAGAGGTGGATACGACTTGTTACAGACTTCACTGATACATGGACAGGTAGCACCTGTTATAAAATATGTACACATGTAGAGTTTTCTACTCTTCTTGAAGAGGTGATATGAGGCATTTTGTGCACAATTATGACAAAATACTGGTAATAGTGCTGAAAACAGAAACTTCTTTAAAGCAGCTTTGGCAGCAGCGGCAGTCTCAAGGTTTTTAGGAATAATCCTACAAGCTTGGCTCATGGTTACTTTGGAGGCTTTCCTTATTCTTCTTGGCATAAACCTTTACGCTTGACTGGGCAGGATGGGGAACATGATGTTCACAATGTTGCTCCTGGATGCTTTACTGGGTTTAGGTCCAGAGGTATTCTGGATCATACCAGAATTTTCAAAGGATTTTCTCAAAGGCATTTATGTGTTCTCCAGGTGCTATGTTAATACTTAGATAAATCATAAGTTTTTCTTTAATCAGATTAGATTGTAGCTGAGTAGAGCACCCACAATTTCATAGTACTTGCAATCGTATAATGACGAAGCTTATTCTACTCTTTCATGGTCCAAGGAGTGGTTCTGGACTTTGGAGCTCAGTTGTACCAATCTCTGGGTTCCAACAAGCTCCTTCAACCCCGATTCCTGAGTCTGGGAGTCAGACTCTATGAAGTCTGTTGGTGTTTACAGACATCTTCCACTTGAGGATGATAATGGTTGCTGTTTTTTCGTTACATTCACACAAACTTGTCGCCCAGGTGTACGAGCAGTTCTCTAAACTTATTTTCACTCTGACACGGCAATAAACCAGTAAACCTTTTACAGACCCACATAACTTCTTAATTAGATTAAATGAATTCAGCATTTAGTGCAGAGGGACTCCAAACACCACTCATAGAAGAAGCAGGATTAAATTTAAGTAACCGAGTAAAAGCAAAAGGAAAAAAAATATCTGCAGGTTTTATGGAGACGGATAGTCGGTGACTGTTAAGGATATTGTATCTGGTTTGGATAAAAATAAAAATCCAAATAAGCAGAGGAATATTTCCTCTGAAGCTGTGAGTCACACAGTGCTCTTCATGTGCTGCAACACACACACACACACACACACCTTTTTTTATAAAAACCTGATTATATAACTGTATGTGTTTGCACCTGTGTGTGAGGTCCAAGGCTTCTCTCCCAGCGGGGGAAGATATTAGTGAAGGTGAGAGGTTCCGACCCCTCAAAGATGAGGTAAGCCGGTGGGGGCCTTCTTGGGTTTATCTCTGAGAAACAGACCAAAAAAAAAAAAAAAAAAACTTTTTTAAAAATCAAATTGCTGCAATATTTTCATCTTTGAAGCACTCGTTTCATGAACATTTCCTGACCTTTGCAGTACTGCAACGCCGTCTGCATGGCGCACTTCCTCGCAGTATGCCAGAGGCTCCAGGCCGAAGCAGAGCTCTCTGTCTGCTCAGGCTGACCTCTCTGCCACAGGTAGACCTCCAGTCGGTTGTCAAGCAGGAATAAGGCTGATGACAGGAGGTGGAAATTGGACAATAAAGTTGAATTAGACTTAGTTTGATTTTGATGCTCTGTGAAACGTTCTGGCAGCTATGGAAAAACGTATACAGTAAAGAAAATGTGAAGCAGAAGCATTCAAGTGATTCCCATTTTATATATTTAATCATATTTCATTATTTCCTTTTTTATTTATCTGTTTATGAGATGGTAGCTGAACAAGTATTTCCATGGCCACAAAGCAAACTCAATTAACAAATGAAGGCCATGAGAATGTGAGTAAAAGGGCTGAAAACTTTTCCAGATTGTGGATCTTTTACAAACAGCCATTTTTATGATGAATGGCTCGATTTCAAACTCGGGTTTTTGGAATTTGGAAATTATTTACAGGAAAATATTTAGATTAAATTGAAGTATTTTCACAAGTTAAACTACAAAGCTTCTTGATTTCAATGACAACACCCATAATCCCCCCCCCCCCCCCAAGACTCCATAAAACAAGCATTTTTAGAGATTGAATATAAGAAAAAAAGGCAGAAATTTTTCTTTGTGTTTTCACCTGGTTGTGGTACAGAGAACAGGCTCTCCTGGACGAAGGGCATTGCCATCACAAGCCCCGGCAGCCGTGTTGGACTCTGGAGTTCCTCGGCCTGAAATCTGCCGGATGAGGTACTCAGATGGAAGAGGCGAGGTGTGAAGTTATACTTTCCTGGATCTGTCAGAGAATAAAGGTTTTGCCCCTTGCTGTAGTTTTGAACAGCATTGATGAATAAAACCACAGTGTGTGTGTGTGTGTGTGTGTGTGCGTGTGCGTGTGTCTCATGTTGCACCTTGCAGCATGCAGTCATATGCCTTCCTGTCCATCTGCCCCAGTGCCGTCCAGAAATCTGCAGGCTCTGCACCTTCCTCCACTACATGAACCTTCACAGGGCTGCTTTTGCTGAGACCCAGTTCTGGTGAACACCTGTCAAAACACAAATATATAAAATATAAAAACTAAAAACTTAAACTGGACTCCATCAGAAGAGCATGCAGAATGTGTTTCTTACGCGTCTGTGAGATGCTCCACTGCCCTCTTGCTGACTTCTCTGGTGGCGCTGTGAGCTTTACAACCAGTCCAGAGATACAGCACCCCCTGCTGGCTGTTCAGCAGAACAACAGAGCCCCGTGACCTTAGACCTGCGCAGCAGCAATCCACCTCTAGCAGCAAACCCTCCTCTGGGAGCTCCCCTCGCACACAGAACAGACGCCATTCTGCTGCTGCTGGAAAAAAATATATATATATAAATTAAAAAAAGAAATAAATAAAAAAGAAAAACACCTCTTTTTAGACAGAAAACAGCTAAAGTAGAAACCTGACCTAAACCCGATTTCACTGCACCTGCATTGGTGCAAGTATTTTCTCGTTTTCCCTCGTGAATGACCAAGCCTCCCTGGAAAAGCTGAAGGAAACAGGGGGGTTCCTTTCCCTGAGGTACGACCACCTACACAAAAAACACGAAGTCTGTAACAGAAATGTCACCATGTAGCACTGTCCTCTACAGCTCTGTAAGGAAAACTTAAAGACACAAAAACTCTGTTCTCTGAAAAAAGTTCTTTATATTTTTGCAATATTACATTAAAATCTAAATCCAATATATTGCCAGTTTTTTATTTTTTAATCCTTACACTGTCATGACTCCAAGTTGCAGGCAAGTCTAATCTGACAAAAATCTTACCTGTGATTCTTCGCGGCTGTTCGTACCGATGGACAGGAAAGCTGCTGTGTCCCGTCCACTGACGCTGGACTGCCGGCCTCGCCATAAGAAGAAGGCGGTGTTTTCCTTTGACCCAGGGGTCGTCTCAAACTCATCTGAGCTGTTGATGTGATCTAGAACACAGGAAAGAGTTTCTAAATTAGACTACTAAAACAAACTTTTACGGTTTTCATGTCAAAAGTTAATTCGCTTACCAGCATTGCTGATGCTGTAGGTCCAGCGGACGACGTAGGAGTCTCCCTCGTGAAGCTGTCCGCTGCTCTCCACTGGGATTTCACTGTCGTCAAACTCCTGGACGTGCCAGGTATCCACGGCGACCGTTTTCAGCTCCATCGGATGACCCCCCTCCAGCATGACGACGCCATGCCCTCTCTGGACATCGACTCCCGCCAGCACAGTGTGGACAGAACCGTCCCTCTGCATCGACTCGCCCGACACCAAAGCTTTGGCATCACAGGGACTCAGGAGGTCTGACGGTGGGGATTCAGGCCGGGGTGGCTGGAGAGGCATCGGCTGTGAGGAGGGACAGCAAAGTCTGAGTTTGGAGAAATGTTAGTCAAGTTTTTGGCTCTTCGTGATCAATTTTCCTTCTGAAATCGTCATATTTTTCTGATGCTTCTTATGTTTGAGAGTGAACTCGAGTCCAGACTTTCCCCTCAGTGAAATAACTGTAAAGGTATTGGTTTCGCTCTGAATATTATGGATGCTGCATTGCGGGTCTGAAGCACTGAACTGTGAGATTAACCTGAGTCTCATCCCTCAGTGAAGCATCCTCCTCTGCGTCTCCACGTCCGCTCGTCCAATCCTGGAACTTCTCCCTGAACAGAGTCGTCTCGTTGTGCTGAGAGACGACGGCGAGCAGAGCCCAGCTGGGACGACCTTCTCCCCTCCTGAGAATAAAAAAAATCATGAAACAGATTTGAGCGTGACCATGAAACTAAGTGGATCTAGAACAGAAAATAGTCCGACACAAACTCCTGACTCGTTACACCCCGAGTCAGACCTCGACATCTGACTCAATGACCTTTTCTTTTTTTTCTGTGCATGATGAACTTTTAACTGTGAATGCAGAAGCAACCTGTTGTCCCCCGACATCAGTTTTCAGAGACGTTTCTGAGCTCATGCACTGATTTCTACAGCAAAATCCTGCCTGTTTTAAATGCAATGCTGCCTGAGAGCCTGAAAAGTAACAACCAGTCAGATTGGGTTGTATGACTTCTCCCTCATATTAAAAAATTCATCCTGATCTTCTGAATCTTTCAGCGATATGTGCAGTAAATGATGACATCCAATGGAGAATTTTCACATTCTTAAATAATTTAAAACGCCTTCTTCTGCTCCTCATTTTCACTTCTGAAAGACTCATTTCGATGATACTCTACAACCAGTAATATCACTGACTGCTGCCATTATAGGTTACTGTGTGTAACACTAATAGAGAATGATACTTTGCTAAGTGAATTATATTTTTATTACCTCCAGAATTTATATCTATTTGCACTGCAGGTCCAAAAAAGGAAAAATCAATAATACCATCATGAAAGACATAACGAAGAAAAACTACTGCTCGCTTGACCTAATAGAAACAAACAAAGAGGTCAAATTGATCTGGGACAGGCAATGAAATATACACATCTGTGTGGCTTCTCCCTGATGTAAATCACTGATGAAGAACAAAAAAAGGTATTCGGAGAGATACCAGATTTGCTTGATTCCTTCTTGACAGGTAATTTAACCAACAAATATACAATATGTGCAATTTATAGCGACATAGGACGTTTGAGGTGGCTGCAATCTTTAACTTGACCACTAGATATCAGAAACTGTCATACACTGTTCCTTTAGACCAGTGGTCACCAATTCCAGTCCTCCATCGCTACCATCCTGCAGGTTTTAGTGCTTCCTTGGTACAATACACCTGATTCCAATGAAAAGGTTCTCCAACAACTTGTTGTCAACTTCTGCACCAGTCTGTTTACGAGCCCGAGAAATCACATTTTCTACATTTTTTTTCTAGCCTGGCTCATAATGTAATAGCCGCCTTTGGCTTTAAAGGGACTGCATCATATCCCAACAACTGGTTATTAACACACTGGCCATTTTGAAATATGTACAATGACTGAGTCATTCAGCAAAGAAACCCAAGAGGACATGATCAGAGGAAGCGAAGAAAAGAAAGTGGCAGAGCAAAATATAAGATAAGAGTCAACATCACACTGACTTATTTACTGCAGAGAGCTCAGAGAAGAGACAGGATGCAAAACAGATACTGAATTAGCAGTCGCCAGGGGGAACCAAAGTGTCTGTTGACTTGTTTCTTTGAACATGTGTCTTTGCCAGCTGCAGCGTGTCAAAGCATGCAGTGATTTACAGCATGTGAAAACACTGCTGCATGCTGGGGAACTCCATACACTGGTCAGAATAACAGGATGTTTGCTCAGTCTCTAAAGACATACAGTGGATTTCAGTGTTCAGACATGTTGCATCCAGGTATTTACACAGCTGTATGTGGTGAGGAAAAGGTGCGATTTAGCATCTGGTTATTTTTCACACTGTGAAGTCCAGATTAATATTATACTTATTTTGTTGACTGCAGTGTGGACGTACAGCTGAATGCTGGGGTTACACTGAGTGGGATCCAGTGGGTTGATTCGACAGTTGCTGTAGTCATACGCTCCGGCCCACACTTGGTGAGTAAGTTGGAGAGCAACATTCCTCCTCCCGAGGGAAACGTCCTGACCATGCCACAGGTACACCTCGCTGCCAAAATCAAACACCAGAGCCTGGAAAGAAAAATGTGAGACACAAAATTTAAATCATTGTAAATTGTAGAAGCAGCACACAGTTCAACAGAATTATTAGGAAACAGGTGAAGTGAGACTCAGACCTCAGTGGAGCCAAGCAGGGAGGTGCTGGGGGTGGAGGCCCAGGCCTCCTCATGAGGCACCAGTCTGTTGTCCACCAGCCTGTACACACAGTTGGACTCCACCACTCCCTGCTCATAGAGCTCATCCTCCTCTGGTACACCTGCTCCTGAGGGGAGAAACAAAAACAAGCATCAATTGGTCTGTATTTACACAGAATAGGCATATCTAATAATGTGTCTTCACATTAGATCCATCATGTGCCCATGTTGTTGTATTTAACAAACTTATAAGCATAGTTATTATAACCTACATCAATTTTGACCTCTCACCTCTGTACTGCATTCGTCCTCCCAGAAGAGTCCAGAAGTCTGCAGCCACACTGCTGTCGGAGTTCAGCCCCTCCTCCAGATGGACAACCTGGGAGGCCTGACAGCCAAGATCCCTCCTACTCTGGATGAATGATGCCAGCTCAGAGGCCTGAAAGACAAGTTTGTGTTCCCATCATGAAAGCAGTGCATAGAAACTAAGTTTTTTACCAGAGTTTATACTTTTTGTTTGTTTGTTTTTTTAAATGGAAGAAAGGTTAATGTTAAATAAAATATTACTCTAAAAATGGTCAGGTACAAGGACTGGACTGATGAGTAAAAAAGTAGCCAATGAGCAAAAGAAAAACTAGCTAATATAAAGAAATGAGAGGCGAGTCAGAACATCACAGCATGCCGTTGTCCTCATCGGTACCTTGGCTCTCTCCTGCTCATTGGCAAACTCTCCAGTCCAGAGGATGCAATGGTCCGGGGTGACCAGCAGGAAGCAGTCTCCACTGTTCAGTGACTGCACCGATGGCTCGACCAGCCGGATCTGGACATGCCGCCTACCTGTCATCATCACAGGCATTTGTTCAAATAAAACCATGAACACTCACTGACAATCACACACAAAGGAACCAAATCTTTCCTGACCTTTGATGTGAATAAGCATCAGGCTTCTGAACGGAGGGTAAGACTTGGTGGTTTCATCATCTGAGGAAGAGGCCAAGTCCTCCGATGTGGCAGGATGTGAATCTGCTGCGGAGGAGTTTTTACACTCTGTGCAGGAACAGGAATACACAAGGTAGGGTAGCTGAGGAAGACAAAGGGAGGAAGGTAAAGTTAAAAAGAAAAACACACTCACTTTTCTCTGCTTGGCCCCTCTCTTCAGCAGCTGTGTTGACTCTTTCCCCCATGTAATCCTGCCTGACATCCTCTCTGGCTGCCAGAGCCCTCAGAGGGTTTCTGGAGCCCTGAGTCCGCCGGGACGGACGCACCGCTCGTCTGTGCTCTGCAACTGCTGAGGTCAGTCTGCACACAAATACACAACAAACATACACAAACCATCTAAAGTTACTACTTTCTGGTTAAAACAAATTCCAAAAGATTATAGTCTGGTATAAAGCATACACAACTTTATTTATTTTTTCTAAATCAACAGTGCATTGATATTCAGAAATTGAATTTAATTCACTATGCAGTCCATATATGTCCTCAGTGTCTCAGACACCAAAATATTCAAAAGCAACATTGAAGAAGCGTTAGAACCTTAAAACTATGTGTTTCTGCCTTGTTTTGAAGTACACCAGGCTGGGTTATGTGTATTAACGGGAACTCTGGGAACTGAGATACAGGAGTTCATAACTTGCTGTTATCACAATGTTTTGCATCATGGTTCCACATCAGCCACTATTAACTACAGTACAACCCGTTTTCAACCATCATCCACAAGAAGAAAAAAAAAGATTAATAATAATATTTACATTGCACATGCATTGATTTCATAAGTTTGCCACATTCAAATTCTTTCAAAAAATTCAATCATATTACAATCATATTGTTTGTTCATCACATACGTATGTAACAGTACAAAAAATATGCAGTCTTATTCTTGATGAGGCCTTTTTCGTTCGGTGTGTGCGCCAGCCTCTTCCGCATGACAACTAATGCACATGTATGACCGTGCATGTACAGGGCTCAGATTTCTTTTTAAGACCCATTTCAGAGGGAAATATTTCATGTTTTACTTCAATAAATCTGAAAGTTTTAGTTACTTTTTACTTTATCAACTAAGATTTTTGCGCAAAAAAACAAAAAATTTCTCAACTTTGATATGCTTTTAAACCACATAATATTCATAGAAGTATGGTTAATTAGCTAAAACATTTCAATAGCATTTCTCTCTATTTCCAGAACTCTTGGGAAAAAAATTGATCAGTGGTGAAAATATGTGACAGAGAAATGTGTGAATTAATTCAGTTTGATGGAAAAGACAGAAAAAACCCACTCCTGAAAATGAATGTATAACTTTTATGTTTTTATTTACAACTTGATGTCAAATGTCTGCTTCATATATCTCTGATTTGTGATGCTCAACTTTTGTTTCCATGTAAAAAGATTGAAAATACCTTCAATGTTCTGCATGATTTAACACACTGAGCTATCTGTAATGTTAGATAACAGACTGACAGTCATCACAGCCTGTTTATATGCATCAGTCTAGTTACTGTATTTTGTGTCAATTTCTTTCCATTCTTTACAAGACTAAAGCTTATTTTACTGTTTTCAAAACTCTCAAACACTCCACAGATTTTTTTTAACTAAACTGACCAGACTTAAAACAAATACATTTGTCTTTGTTTGATAAAAAGGTAAAAAACCTTTCCCAAACATATGGTGCCTTGACTTAAGATATGTTATGCTACTTCAACTTCACTTTTTGCCAATTTCATCAATATTTTTTTCTCAGAAGTTTAAAAACATGGGATAACCAGCACATTTTTACAGTTCAGCATCCGGGAATCACCTCACATAAAAACTTGATCTGTTTGATAAAGCATGGAATGAAGACGAGACCCGACACCTGCGGCTCTCTTCCACCTGCATCTGATAACCTGTACTCACATGGGTGTGTTGTTCTGACAGAGGATGTCCAGGTCCTGCTCGCTTTCTGAAGCTGCAACGGCACCGCAGGGTGCAGGGACGCAGGTAGGAGGAGGTGACCGATCGCTGCTAAAATCTCCGTCTAATATACTGAACATGCTGGACTCATGAACAACAAGCGTCTCCTCCCTGAGCTCCTGGGCAACTTCTGTGAGTGAAGCAGTCTGCGAAGCTGCAGTAGAGACACACGGATTAATTAATTACACCAACCGCCTCTGCAACGTTCCTCTGGGTTGCTCATTATTTTAAATGCCATGTCTGCAAAGCAAAGCAATCATGTGAGGCAAAAACTTCCACTGAGGTTGCATTATGTGCGCTAAAGCTGCTCTTACCTCCATATGTGCATGTTGGAACCTCAGAAGAGTCCGTCTTCTTAAAACAGATATTATTTCTGTCTGGTTTTGGAGATCCAAGATCTAAAAAAGGTAGCAAAATAAAGAGAGCTAAGCACAAAACTAAGAATTAGATTGAAAACCAGAGCAAGAAATCTCACCAGTCTTGGCACTTAGTTCAGCCCCCTGCTCTTTGCTTTCCAGCTGTGTTTCCCTCTCTTCAGTTTCATCCACTTTGAGTTCATGTTCAGCCCCTCTAGCCTTCACAGTAAGAGAAAAATACCGGTAAGGATGAAATTGATCACCTATACACAATGAAAAAGGTAAGCCTGTATCACCTTCTGTCTCCACTGAGGCTGAATCGGGCTCTTTGTAGGGGAGGCGACCTCTTGAGCCTCAAAGGACAAGTTGGTCTGAGGATGAAGTAAAAACAACATCATGCATAATACGAAGTGAATTCCATGTTGTAGGACAGCAGACTCCTTTGGAGATGTGGACGATCAGGGAAAGTGAAATCAAGGAACACGGCATCAAACAAACATCTAAAAAAATATAAATTAACAGAATTTACACAGACAAAAAAACTTCCTGTCGAAGCCTGACCTTTCATTCCTTTTTTATTTCCTATAAAATCGGGTGTAAGAGAACCTTGAAAGTGTACGCAAAGTGTCAAAAAAAGCTGCGACATGTCAAGTAAAGAAGAGAAGTTTGGACAATAGTAACTCCTTGGGCTACATTTTGCTCATTAATGTGAACGAAACTTCACACGTCAGCTGCAAAAGTCACATCCGCCTGAATTTGTGCGACGACAAAAACGTTCACTGCATTCAAATCACTCCAAATGAAAAAGAAGCAGCAAAGTAACCTGCCATGCAGCAGCTCACACAGTTACCTGATTGAAACACATGATATATTGGGGCGTATTGATAGAATAGACAGAGGCAAAGACGGGCTCCTGGGAGAGAAGAGACAGGGGGAGGCTAAAGCTGTTCAAAAGCAGTCTATATTGTAATAACAGGGATCAAGGAGGATCGGTGGATTTTGATTCTTTAGATCTTACCCAGCACTGAAGGCTGACGCTGTCGAGATGATGGATTTGTGACTCTTCCTGCGGAGAACAATGGGAGGGTAGACAAAGGAGAGGAAAACAAGAATAAATCTTAATAGAAACAAAAAGCAGGATGAATATGAATAGTGTGCATACACGTGGAGTGTGGTGCAGCTGGGATGTAAGGCCATAAAGGGATCATTTAAAGATCAAATATTCCGTGTGTTTACATTCCACCTCACATCATGAAAAAAAAATCTAACTCATCCAACTCATAAACACTAACTGGTTTCAATTTATTTCCCAGTAACTTGAGTCTAACATACCAAACCCAAAGAGCTGCCGTTAAGAGATGAGATATCTGCTTTCAATGGCATTTCAAACAGCCAAATCTAACCAGCGGCCTTTCCTCCATCTTCATTTAAACCTGGCAGGAAGAATGAACCCACTAACCTCTAACATGACGAGGAGCCTTTGATCAAAAATCTGAGACCATTGTACTGGTTTAGAATTGAATGAGCAACCTGGAATAGCATCCATTAAGGCTACGATGCAGAAAAAAAATCCAACGTTCCTTGCCGCTTCAAATTCAGTATGAAATTAAATCCGGTTGTGTCTCTGGCATCAGGGAAGGGATGGGTGTGCCTGCAATATATCTGAGCTGATACTGTAGTTTGAGCATTCTAAACACGTTTCTAAAGTACAAATTAAAAATGCCCACCAGAGATGAGACAAGAAATCCATCCACCGAGTATTTCACGCTTGCAAAGATCACAGATGATGTTCAGAATTGGCTCAAAAGTTAAAGTTTTTAGACACTAGTTTTCAAATCACTGATTTAAAGTTAATATTTAGCCAGTATTTTATCAGAAGCATCAAAAAGTAAAATAATGGACTCAGAGCATTGAATCTCAGGAGGTTCTCATCATTAGCTGCCAGTGTAACCTAAGAATGACTACAAACCGAGGCAGCAGCGTTGTACTTCATTACAAAATGTCCCCAAAAAATATCCAACTACTGGTAGTGCAGATGCAGAATCTGAAGGTAATATTCTCAAACTAAAGTGACATGAGGACAATGTGTCTCAGTTTTTTACCTCATTTCTGCTTGTGTTGGTAATTTCCAGTAGTTCAGACGAGCAACCTGGTGGGATGATCTGGTCATTTTCTATTCCTGTGTGTTCTTCATCCACCATCCTCACACTCTCTTCCTCTTCTTCTTGCCTTTTGGATAAATCAGTTGCAAGAACCACAAAACATAAGAACAATGAAAAACTTCTGATTTTTATATACACATCTTTAAAAAAAACTTTCAAAGTCTCCAGATTATCAAATAGTTCATGTCAGGCCATTTCACTTAATGTTACTCACTGGACGTTTCCTGTTGCATCTACGCTGTTTCCCGCAAAGGAAATGTTCTGTTCTTGTGGCGAGATCTGGCAGGGTCTCTCCTCCTGAGGAGCATCCTGCTCTAAAAAGGCCCTTAGCGGTGTACAGGCAATAGTTTCCCTCCTGTTTCGAGCCCTCTGCCTCCAGGGAGCGGCAGCCACCGAACCTCCCTCCACACCTTCACGTCTCCGTCTCTGTGGTGCTGCAGAATATTCCTGCCTCTCAGGTCCCTCCATCCTCCTGGCCATCTCCGCCTCTCCACCGTTCTGTTCGTGGCTGAGCTGCGAGTCCGACGGACCACCCTCCGTTCTGCTCCACTCCGAGCTTGCGGAGCGGTTCTTCTTCAGGATTCCTTTCAAACCCGGCTCGGGGTTGAAACACGGCGGGCCCTGCTGGGTGGAATCGGGCTCCTCATCAGGTCTTGGCTGTGAAAGACGCACCTCACTTGGTTTCAGGTTGACAGACGAGGCCTGCTGTCTGTCGGACAGATGACGAGACAAACTGAAGGCAGGGAGCTGAACGGGACCTTTCTGAATCTAAACAGAAATAAGAAGGTCACATAAAACATTTGGAACAAACAACAAAACTGATTTTTTTTTTTGAAAAATACATTAAAAATGGAGGACTTCAACATACAGTGTGAGCTTAACAACTCATGTCTATTTATTTTGACTGAAATGTCTTCCCACTCACCAGACTGACCTCCTCCACAGTGATGGGCTGTGTGCGGTATCGGGCCCCCTTCTGCCTCCGTCTCTCCGGCGGCCCATCAGGGGGACTGGGCCCATGCATCACAGGCAGGGACAGTTTGTTGAAGAGGGCCAGTTTCTCACTCATGCTCATCTTGCAGCTTTCATCACCATCTTCCGCTGAGTCAGTCTGCACAGAGTGGACCTCCACCGGTGCGGGAGCACTGCAATGAAACATGTCAAACATGCATCCAGAATCCGACCTTTTTCTTTACATTTCTGACTGATTTAGGCTGATGTTCATTAAGAATTCAGCAAAGACAGGGAGTCAACTCGCTGCTCTGGACGCCATGTTCCTTTGCTGCCATGAACACACCCACACTGTAGTTTATTTTTAGTGAATCAGACACACTCTACCCTACTGCTGGTAATGTTCACAGCTGTACAGCACCAAATATGCATCTGAAAATAGGCTCCTCTAAATCCACTGTTTAATTTTGTCTGAGTACTTAAAAAACACACAAACACACACACACAACAGGGGTGGACACAAAGTTTACTTTCCAATCTCTTTACGGCTTAGAAACATCCATCTGTGATCAGCTGACTTGTAATTGGGTGCAGCAAAGCAGAATTTAACCCTTCACAGACCCCTCTGAATGGATATGGACATCTATTAATATGTGATGAGCTGTTCCGGGGTTTTCCCTCCTCCTCTTGTTCTTAAATTGACATCTAGGACTCGGCAGCCACCACTGGGCTGCAGCAGGTCGTAAAACTTCACCAACAACAGTGTTAAAGCTCATCAAATAATGGACAGATGCATCCTCTTTGAACAATGTCTGAAAGGACACCTGTTAAAATGTTTATATTTCTATCCTGACATCCATCATATTTAGGGGTATTTTGTTAGTTCGTGTGACCCTAGCTAAGACGTGTAAATGATTTCATCCACTTTATCTATGATCATATTACCGGTACTCCCTTTTCCCCTGGTTGTTAAGAAAAGGGAGTTCAAGCATGTAACCCCTCATCATAGTTATATCCAACAACGCAAGGGTGATTAAGTTCGGAAACATTTTAATTTGCGAAATAGTTTTGTCATTTTTCTTTTTTTTTTTTTTTACTTTATTAATCATCTTGTTACTCTTCTGATTCATGTTATAATCCTCTGTAGACTTTATTCCCAAGAAGGAAACCAATGGGTGTCTACTGTGTTAAATATTCTCTAGTGTAAATGTACAGCTAAAACATCAGCCCAAAAAGGATCTATTGAATCATATTTGAGTAATGTTGTAAAAAAGTACAGTTCTGTTTTCCTCCTTCAATGTAAAAAGCTACAATCCATACGATAGAATGCAAATTGCACACAAATTAACCCTTTTAAACACCAGATTTAATTTATGTTCACATCCACGTGAAAAAGAAAAACTACACTTTTCAATTCTAAAGATGTTGTTAATCATCAAATAATCTGATTCTTACTGGGTATTTAAAAAAATCAAGTAAGTGCAACTTCAAGCGAACAACACAAATATTACACTATTAAACATGAATACACAGTGCAGAACAGTGTGTGAAAAACAAAGTACACCCTCACTGCTTCCACAGGAATGAAGATGATATGCGTCAGCCAAGTGCGGCTAATCAAATGGACTTGATTTAAATAATCATCATTAAGTTGGAACACTACCAAAAAAAAAAAAAAAAAGGAGGTTTTGGCAGTTTGCTGCAGCTTGCATCTGGCCTGCAGCATTCAAGATGCCAAGGAGGAAAGACATCAGCAATGATCTTAGAGAAGCAGTCGTTGCTGCCCATCAATCTGAGAGGGGTTATAATAATCACTTCCAAGCTATTAGGAGACCACAACTCTACAGTGAGAAAGATTATTCGCAAAGTGCAACACATTCAAGACAGATTCCAATCTTCCCGGGAGAGGATGTACCATCAGGTTCACCACAAGATGTGCAACGCTCAGACAAACTTCCAAAACCTGGGAGCTACATCACATACTCTCAGGTCTCAGTTAGCATATTAAATGTTAAAGTTCATGACAGAACAATTACAAAAAAAAAGTACGGCTTGTTTTAAGGGGTTTTCATATAAGGAGGAATAGTTTCCTGCACATCAAATCACATCAAATGGTGCAAGGCTACAACAAATCAACAGAAAACTAAATGTAAGCCTGAACACTTATTTTGTGTTGCAGAGGTCATTTGCTGACAATATTCCAGCGCAATTTAGGTCAACTTTAAACCTGACAAAGATTCAAAACGGGTCAAAATATTGTCAATCAATCTCTCTGTGGCGTGGAGTAACTGTGCAGGCCGTTCTTCATTTTTCCCTTCAGAAGCAGAGGCGACGTCCTAATGCACAGCAGCATGATTGGAGAAAACCAAACAACATTTCAGTACAAACACCTGATGTCAACTGTCAAGCATGGTGGTGGAAGGCTGATAATTTGGGCTTTTTTTCCAGCTACAGGATCTGGACACCTTGCAGTCATCGAGCTGACCATGACCTCCTCTGTATACCAAACTATTCCTGGAGTCAAATGTGAAGCTCTCTCTCTGACAGCTAAAGCTTGGCCAAAACTAGTCCAACAGGACTACGATCACAAACACGAAATAAAATCTACAACAGAACAGCTCAGGACAAAAGGAATCAAGGTGTTGCAATGGTCAAGTCAAAGTCCAGACCTCAACCTAGCTGAAATGATGGGGGGGGACCTTTACAGAGCTGTGCATACATGAATGCTCGTAAATCGACACTGTCAAATAGAAAATAATTCAAGTTCTTCATGAGGTTTACTTCGTTTAAAAATCACACTCTTCTGCATTTGCAAGTACCAGAGGATCTTTCATTATGTCTTGATGCTTTAAAGAGGATGTGCTTTCTTTATTTACAGGACTGTCAACGTAATGAAAAGCTCCAAACAATGTTTGTGTTGGTTTAAGTTAATGTGAATCTTGCAAATCCTTTGTTTAAGCCAAGTTAAACTGCTCTGAAACTAATCCCATCCCATTCTTTTTAAGTTTAAAGTGTACATGGGCCTTTCCTGAGAACATGACTCAGTGCAGTCTCTCCCCACCTGATTGCCACCATTTCTTCACAGGTGATTGGCTGAGTAAGAAAGCGATGGTCGTTGCCACGGCGCATCCTGCGTTCATGGGAGACGCTGGCTGAACGAGGTTTCAGGAGGACCGAGGCCTCGGGGGCAGCCGACTTCTCCAGCTCCTGCAGAGGAACCGGGGAAGGCATTAATACCAACACATCAACTCTAGCTGAACACAAACTGTGCGACAGGTTGACCCCAACATTCAGGTTTCAGTCAACAGCCTCCACTTGTTGAATAAGTAATGGGAGAAAGGGGGGGCACGCAAAAAAAGGCAGTGAAATCCCCCCCCCCCTGATGTCTGCTAATATATTTCTAAGGACAGATGTAGGGAGGGGAAGTGGGTCGGCTGGCTGGCAAATAAAGCAGCGAGCTCTGAGGTGGAACATCTCGGCTTCTTGCTACATGCCAGCTCAACAGGTCACAGTGTAACCGGAGACCTGCCGGCTTCGGTTACCTCCCCGCCTGCCTCCGCAGGGCAGCAGGCTAATTATAACACAGCTGCCGGTTGTTAATGGCACTCCGGTATCTGGCACATTTTCACCTGAGGCCTCACGACTAAAACTGTTCACGAGCCGAAGCCTCTTTATGAGACAAAAACATCTCGGCTGCTTCGATTGTGCAAACCACAGACTTAGTTTTTCTTCTAATAACAAGCAGAAGCATCGAAGCAGACGGAGAATCCAGTGTGAACACCTGTTTGATCATTTATATTCACTCCACATGATCAGGTTGAGTTCTGCGTGATCAGCGCTGGCTCACCGTGCGTCTCCGACTGTAAGGTGAGCAGCCGAGCCGACGGAGCTGTTAAATATATTTCTCAACATAGTATCAACAACCCATTTCATGGGTGTTTAATGGTTGCGATTGCATTTGTTCTGCATTGTTAGACACATTTATGCAGACATCCTGAGAGAATAAAGGACCCTCATTCAGACTTACTTTAAACAAAGACATCTTGGCTGCCACGCTCATTTTGGCTCTGTCGTCTATTTTCACATCCGCTGTGAGAAAAAAAAAGACGTAAAACATGTTGAAAATGTGGGGAAAAATAACCATGAAAAATACTTTTAGGGAACTTGATTCATTGCACACTTCAGACAGCAGTAAATTAATGCTAAAATACAAACAGATGCAGCTACTGGGGATTTTTTTTCATGGATGTGTCTAAATATGTGGATTTTTTTTTTTTTTTGCGTATTTATGCTTCATCTAATCAATACCAAGAACTATTCTATTAATGATTAAGATTAGATAGAAAAATTTCAAAATATCAAATGTTGTGCTGAAAAAGACTATTACCTGTATACTTACAAGGCTAAGTACAAATTCTTGCACAATTACTTTTACTCAAAATACGCAAGTTCTTTAAACGCAGGCAAAAAATAGAGCAATGTTAACATGTGGCCTGAAATAAATGCTTAACATGCCCAAACTGCAATAAAAGCTGTTTCTGCAGTTTGTTTAGCAGTGATGTAAAATGTCAGTCACTTAATCTTTGTATAGACTTGTAATCTTTTTATGGTGTTGGGGGGGGGGGGATAGGAGTAGGACTGGTATAGTATGGGGCCCACGTGGTTTGTCAGGGATAAATCTGTCATCACTGATTGTGAGCCTGAAAATAAAACAATTCGTCTCCTCAGCTGCTACAAGAATTTTGGGAGGAAATTGTGTAATTGGAACAATGTTTGTTTTGAATGATGAAGAGCAGATTTCTTTACTTATACATTTGGATTTAATGTTACTTCTTTTGCTGCTCATGTGGTGTCCCTGCTGCAATAGTTCTTAGTGGGATTAAAATCATTGTGTCTGAGTGTAGCAGCGTAACCAATGTGTAAAAAGATCATGAGAAAAAACGCAGATGACGTTTTACCTTTCTTGTTTTCTTCTTCCTCGGCATCTAAGAGCCTAGAAGAGTTTGTTTTTTTTTAAGAAAAAAAAAGAAGACAAGATAAAGTCAGCAGGCTGAAATATGAACTGGGAGCTGACGTAGACTTCTTCAGCTCCTGTGTGCTCTCTTTCAGGTCCTGCTTCAAATGTACAATACAGGTCGTTGTGCTTCAGTCTGCAGCTCAGCCGACATAGATACTGTCACATTTGCATTCTTGATAAGCACCATTATGGAGGTTATTATAAGGAACTCATGCAAACCATGTCACTGCTGCACATGTCCCACCCCAGATGAATGCTTATTGTTTTTTTATTAGTGAGAATCAAATATTAAGTGCAAACTACCATTGAAGCCAAGTAAGAAAAACACTCCAGAAAAGTGGAATTTAGCATCAGGAAAGAGTTGAATTTAGTCTCCAATAACTCAGAAACACTGCAAAACAGACCACCGCAAACAGCTTTTTGTTTAGTTTTCAACACAGCCCCTACCCGCTGCTCTCCTCCATTTCATTGGCTGTGATTGGCTGCGTCCTAAAGCGTTCACTGCTCTTGCGACTGCTGCTTGACCCACCGGGGAGGTAGCGCCGGGTGCGCCGCCGGCCCCCCTCGGAGCCCGGCTTCACAGCCAGGTCCAGAGAGGATGTGGCTCGCCCGGCATCGCCGTCGCTACTATCCACAAACACAGAGCAGGAAGGAGGAAAGAGAAGATGATGCTGAGACGAAGGCAAACATTGCTCCTGAAAAAGGTACACAGTCTGGATCACACACATGCAGGTGACCCTACGCTTTCTCGAGCTGTGCTCCGCTTTCCGTCTGCTGCAGGAGGGCGCTTCTCAGCTGGCCCACTGAGACCCGAGTGAGGAGCTGCGGGGTGTCGAGTCCAGGAGGGACAAGGTGCCCCTCCCCATTCAGTGTGCTGGCTGAGCCCTGGCAACCCTGCCTGGAGGGGGCGGGAGTGAAGGGAAGCAGGTGAGGATGCACGAGTAAGGTGGGGTGAGGGGGGACTCTCGGAAACAAAAAACTATCTTGAAGCTTTCCATCAAATGTGGCTCCAGTGGATTAACTTGGTTTAAAGGTGAGTAAAAGGTGCTGCTAGTTTCCTCTCAGTAATAAATCGCTCTCAGATGGAGTTAAGGGTCACGATAGTACCGCTGATGCAAGAAAAGAATCAAAGTGGCTTTAAACCTTCCTGCTGTGATCCACTGATTTAGACCGCTCAGTTTTAATTAGCAAGAAAGGCTGCAGAGTAACTGAGGAAGTCACGGATCTGGTGCAACTGACAAGCCACCAATGAGGTTAAAAGCTGGTTTAAATGATGGCTGTTAAAGCTGATTTACACTATAATATTAACCTGATAAAGCGTACTGCAACATACAAGTATTGAGTGCACAAACACTATTTAAAATCCAAATTATACATCAACTTAACACAAATAACAAAAATGCATACAAAATACTAAAAGAAGGCCAGGACAACACAAGCTGATTCATGAAACAAACAATGGCAAATAAGAATCCTTTATTTTCTGCTCACTGTCTTCCTTCTCATTGTATTGCTATCCGAGTTGTGATTATTAATAAAATGCTCCAATGCTGCCAAAATTCTAACAATCCACTCCTCTATTTTAAAGTTGATACTGACACCGTGCACCGATGTCAAGGTGAAAAAGCTGGAATCAGATGACCAGTGTCATCAGGGTTACATAGCTGGAATGTGGTTTTATTGGTGTTTAGACAAATCAGCCCGAAGCACCTGCTCACTCTGCAAATCCACGCAGGAAGCTATCCAGATACTAACTGGGTGCCATGGATGCTACAGCATCCATGGCTAACGGGTCCTCGGCCAGAGATATTGGCAGATTGATCAGATATTTCATTTGTCTGTACATTTGCAAATATCTGTTTGACCTTATGAATGTTTACAGGTTTCTTCATGTTAGTTTTTTTTTTTTACAAGGATGGTTGTACATGCCTTTAATGCTCTAGTCCCATTTTTTTCCTCAGACTCAGTAATACAGCAACACTCAGTTTCACCTTTTGTTAAAACTTGTCTCTTTAAAGTCGGCTAATCAAAACTGCAATAGATCATTTGTTTACACCCTGAAATACAACTCAGGAGGGAAAATATGATGCAGTGTTTCCACATCAGAGCAAACGTTATTCGTGTGTCTTCTTTAACAAGCCATTAAGTCTTCTGAAGAAGGAAGGCACAGGGTGGATGGTGCTATTATTTTTCCACTTCCAGGTTATATTTAGTCAGTAACAATACTACACACATGTCAGTTCCTGCTTGGATTTAGCCAATTACATGATATGATTGGGTTTTATAGAAAAAAAAAACACACATAACTACTTGGTTAAGGCTGAAAAAAAATACTTCATGGTTAGGACTAAAACCATGAGGTTGTATTTGGGAGAACAGTCCATGAATGTCCCAGTCTGCTCTGAGTTGACAGCTTATCCCTCATTCTTATTTGAGGTGTGCAAAACAAGGTGCTGGACAGGTAAATGTGATTTACTGTGATGTTTAGCTAGAAAATACTGCACTGAGAGAATAACTTCCTTTAAAAAGTCAACTTGGATCTCAATGAAAATTCTTTTTTCTTTTTTTTATAAACACCAAAAGCTTGATATGTTTTTTTTAAATATGATCATTTTCATCATCCATTTCAATTTCCCTCTGGGATAAATAAAGCATTTTCTCCTCAGTAATGTCTTCAACTCTCTTGTTTACAATGCTCTCAGCATCATATGTAGCAAAGTTAAACCATATGTTCACAAAAGTCGCAACTGGTTTTGTCAAATACTTTTCTGTAAAGTTAAACAATGAACTGCTCCAATTAGCAACCGCTTTGAAAACAGCATATGTTTGCTTGTTTACTGCTCCCCTCTGGCATGGCTCCATATGGTGAAATATGCTGAACAGAAGATGTTTGATATTATGTAGGTAACTGACATACAAGGGCCTTATTTTCTCTTTTTTTTTCTTTTTTTTTTAAACTCCAGGTGTCGGATACTTCCAAGACTGAAATTTTTAGGTTTAGCTAAAACCGGCTCTGGTCCATTTGTATCATTAGTATAATCCATCTTGGCTGGTGTGGAAGCTCAGTCCCACCCAGAACTGGACCAAAACAACCAAACTGAACCACCTGGAAAAGTGAATATGCCATCTGTGTAATTTTAGGATAATTTTAAAGGCTAAGCTACTTAGTTCATTTCTCCTCACTTTCAAGAACTAAATGACCAATTACAACATCTGTGTGATTATTTAGACATCGTTCCACTGCAAACTTGTGTGAAACTCAATGTAACATTTGCCTTTCTGTCTGATATCAAGCCTTTAAAATCCTATTCAGGTCAGACTATTAAACAACCACTATGTACTGTTAGTTGCAATAATAAGATACAGGTTATTACTGATGAGGCTTTTCTGTTTGATTTTGCGTTTCCATAGAAATCCCTGAATGTTGTCCTTAAATTAAACATTACGGCCATGACCGGCTCCAGGCCGTAATCCCTCCCTCAGACATGACTCACCTTCTCAGGTAACTGGAGTCTGCAGGAGCATCAGCTTCCACTCCATTTGTAACCTCCTGCGTTCTGCCGTTCATTCTCTCACCGAGTCCGTCAGCGTTGTTCATCCCTTCTTGGAGTTGACCCCCTTGTTCTGGCCCATCTTTCACATCCCTCCTCACCCACTTAGAGGGGAGCTCATCGATGCTGCCAAAGCGTTCGGCCAGTTCTCGTCTCCTCTCGGCCTTGTAGCGGGCAATCCGCTCCGCTCTGGGCTCCATAACCGGGTTATCAAAGCCATCCATGTCCCTCAGAAGGATTCAGATAATTATCTGCTTCTCAGATTGTTGCAGAGCATGTAGGAAGACGCGGTGCTTGTCCTGCACGTTTTGGCTGTGGCAAAAAAAAAAGCAGGCGCCAGACTTTGTTGGAGCAGAATTCAGATTCCATCAGACCTACACACTTCCCGCTTTGCTTCACTCATAGATGTCACCAATCAGGGGTCGGAAACCAGTCCTGCTTATCAGCGACTGAGATGTTTCTCCTGAAAGATAGAAAATAAATGAATTAATAGAATTAGGGTAACCATTTTCAGAGAAAACTGCAGTGGGAATAGTGACACCACCTCCCCACTGTCTCCTGTTATCTGCTAAAAAAAAAGTTTAAGCTACATATGCAAGTGTTATCTGAGAGAAGCTGCTGATTATAAATGTTCATCAGCTGTGAGGTCTGAATGGCAGTTAAGGTTGCCACGGTAATGGCAGATACTAAATTGTATTTGACTGAAAATTCCCTCAACTTGTGTTATTAAATACATCCATCTTGAGAGACATGGTGTTTATCATTGACACATTTTCCCACAAGACTTTTCTGCACACATTGATGTGACATTTAAGGTTCTGAAGTGGTAAATATGGAAATTACAGGTTCAAAAACTCCTGTTAACTCTTGGCCTTTAGAACAAAAGCTACGAGTGTTAGCTTTGAAGCTACATTGTGAAATGGAAGACCCTTTTTATGACAATTTGGTGAGAAAAGTGAAGTTTTCCAAAGAAATTTTCAGCTTTTCCCACTCTTTTGAATATCATCTAGCTCTTAGCATTATTTCAATGAGAATTTCTTGTGATAAATATGATTACTTCATAAATGCATATCTGATAGTCATAGCTGCTTTCTAGCAAATAAGCCAATTGTTCTGCTGTTTAAACCATATTACAAGAACAAGTGGTGCAGGACTAGTTGGGGACTTATGGACAAAGAAAGAAGAATTCCCACAACAAGTCACACGTTTGCTCTTTCACTGCAATCTCATCGAATAAGTGAGAAAAGTGCTTTTGCCAGTTATTAAATCCAATTAAATTGATCCACGTTACCATGATCTCAACAAAAATATGTTGAAGCAGTTTACAGCAACAGCAAAAAAGATTTCTGTGCGGTCTCATTATAGGACATCTTCAGGTTAAGATAACCAATATTATTCACACTTATTTACAGGCTGCACCATTTTTAAAAAAAAATATTCATCCTTGTATCTAAGCCCACCACCTTTCCTGGTTCTCAGGTCGATGTAAGATGACCTGCACCAGCCTGCAGTGCCATGCAGGAATCTCCCCTTGAACTGAAACTCAACACCACAGCTCCGTTCCACTCTGGGTCCAGGCCTCGATGGCACATAGCCTGCTTGTCTTTTCCACAAAACTGCGGGTTACTTTTCTACTTCAAATGTTATCTAACACCCTGCATCACCCTTTTTCACTGTTGTGATGTCAGCACAGAGCATGCTATCCGTCAAAAACAAAGGGCAAATTTAGTTAACTATGGTTTTAAATTCACCTAAACTAATATATGACGGCCTATTTGAGGTACCATGTTCCTAGGCAACATGGACACACAGACAAGCAAGAAAAGTCCCTGGCTGGTACATGGTTACCAACAACACAGAGACAACCCAAAGCTGTAAACCACTTATAAATAGCACTAACGTGGCACAATTTGCATTTAACAACAGGACCATTATTGCAAATGAGTGATGATGCGGCTCGCAAATATGTACAAACATAAATGTGTGTTTGCATATGTGTCGGTGTGTTTCCCGAACAGTAGTTGTCAGCATTCCTGCTGCAGGAAGCACAATGGAGCCCGAACAAAGAGGCGCGAGCCACAGACTTAGTGCAACAGATGGATCTGCTGCTGGGCTGAATGGAAGTGTTGGCAGCAGAGTTCACAGAGTGAAAGATGTAACTTCTGTTTACTTTAACAGTTTCACTGCTTTCTTCACCGTTTCACCAAAAAAAAAAAATGTACAGAGTGAGCTGACAACACAGGAATACAGCTTAACAAAGACATCTGACTCTGTAAGAAAACAGTCAGATTATCCAGATTATTCATGCCACAGAGAACTTGAATTAGCTAAGCTGTGGATGCAGTGATCCTTGCATGAGACAGCCAGCTCAAGGATTCCTGTTGTCACTCTGCAACACGTGTGCATGTGCTTTAAACAAAAACACAAGACCTCTGTGTGCAAACGCATGGAGAGCATAACATCCACAGCCTCTCTGAAGCCAATGTCATACATGTTTTTACTGGCAAACTACAGGTAAGAGCTGAGTGTGGTTGCACTTTTGCAAAAAGCGAAAGTCATGTGACAACCTACAGGATTGTCGATTGGAGGGGGAGAATGC
This sequence comes from Leptatherina wallacei, assembly GCA_028567055.1. Lineage (NCBI taxonomy): Eukaryota > Metazoa > Chordata > Actinopteri > Atheriniformes > Atherinidae > Leptatherina > Leptatherina wallacei. Next base: position 19,524,728 of record JAOXYM010000022.1, on the reverse strand, counting down.
CATTGAGGCTCAACAGGGATCATGGGCTTCTAATCCAGCAGCACTAGTTGACACAAGCTTGAAATACAGCCAGTGGATCAGTAGAGAGGACCACCTCTAGCTCCTGTCAGGGATCTGAATTTTTACAATGCAATAATATTTCAAGAAGAGGTCATTAAATCACCAAATTGAGGAAATAAATTCCCATATTTCTCCTCTGGCCTCCTAAACAAGCCACACCGTTACAGACTGGTAATGGTTAGTTTCCAACTAAAATGATATTATTTCAAAGTTCATGTGCAACAAATATGGGAATTAAAAGAGAATGACTTCAGTATCCATCAGTAGCAGAGTAAACCAGATTAAAAGGTTGAACAAGAATAAGCCTCCAACCAATTACATCTACCCAGCTGAGCTACCTGCATTAAAGCCCCCCGCAGATCTCGGTAATTCAAGGACAAATTCTCCCAGGATTTCTTTGCATACTGCGAAGGGGGTCTGTCATAATAAATCTTTCATGTGCATTGCATTGTGCAGGGGTAAAATTAACTGTTGAGCCTTGCACTAATGTCTACATCACAGGCATGTGGTTGGAGAATGGACAGCCTTCTATGCATCCACCTTAATCCACTCATCAGCTTCCCATTGGATAGTGTACACAAACTGTAAGTCTGCTTTACAGACTGCAGTGTTCAAGCATATTGATTTATCCAACACATCTATTCACTAACACTAATGAGATGCACCAAATTCTGTCACAGTTCTCTACATACCATAGATAGTAGCCTGTGTAAATGGCCTGCCACAGTCCTTGGCAGAGTTGTTAAAGCTTATTTTCAGCGATGAAAAGGAAAATAAACAGGAATAAAATGTTATGTTTTACATTATAGTTGGAAAATATTTGAGTTTGCACTCTTAATAAAAATGGAACTGCCTGCGCGATTCGTGCGTAAATTGTGCGTAAAAACACATTTTAACACCCGAAAATGTTCAATCGTTTCTGCCTTCGAGTTATACCTGCGAACTTCAGCAGGTCCGACAGACCAACAGGTGAGTGACCGCAACAGGTGACTTGAGGTGAAAAAATGTTAGATGTTGTCCGACCTGTCGCCTGTTTATGACTGTAAATTGATTTTTGGAGTAAACAGATGCAGAATGACGCATAACAGACAGGCACAGAATGAGTACTTACATCGCACTCCGCGTCGTGTGCCTTCCTCAGCCCGACGGTCCCTCCCCACTGATCCTTCACAGCCGTGAGTCGCTCCAAATGTAGGCACAGGCGCAGCTGTGGACAGCTCTCCGTATTAAGGGAGGAAGAGTATAAATAGATGGTCAAACAGAGGGACGTCCCTGTCACTGTACAGGAGCCAGCCATGAATATGACCGCTTCACCCCTGAGCTGCTGGTTTTTCTGCTCTATTGCTGCATTTACAGGAGCTTCTGAAGCTGTGAGATCACTTCATGTCATCAGCAACTCACTGACTACCTGTTCTTTATAAAATACAGCTGATAACCTCTAAGTGCAGCTCCAACTGCGTCTAAACTTTAGTTTTTTTTGATTAACTTCATGCTCACGAGTTCCTCGGGGCTGTGTGATGCACTGAAGCGCTCAGTTCAGGCTGATTGAACAATGATGCACATAATGATGAAAATGATCGATTTCAAATATATTCAATTAGGCTACACAAAGTGATGCCATTAAGTTTAAGGATAAATATATGACTTAAACCACAAAAGATGAATCCAAAGCTGTTTTCACCACTATTTTCCAGTGTTGTAATTCATTATTTTTCATATTCTGTAATGGCGACAGGTGACCGCTTAGTGCCAGATTTAAAAAAAAATTAATTAGAAATTGAAAATGGAAATCATTTTAGAAAATATATAAGAAAAAGCAAACAAGAAAATAAGTATAGATTCAGAATCATTTTTGATTATGATTCTAGGCTTTGCGTGAAGTTTTTTTTTCTTTAAATGGTTTGTACCTACTTCTCATTTTCCATCCTCCCACTGCTTTTAATGATTCCAAGTAAAACGTCAAGGGATCAAGCTTCAGGAATCAAACCTGTCAATTCTACTGCTGGGATTCCCAACTCACCCTTGGCAGGTGAGCTGCTCAAAATAAGATGACTGTACAGTCAGTTTGGGGCTGATCACCAACTTTTAGAAACTATTGGTTACAGTTCCAGGTGTGAAGTACTGTCAAGGGCTCCAACATGTGAACTTCACACCTGTAATATCCTAAGGACCTTTTATTATTCATTCTCAATAACCTGCTGGTTCCTACAGGACCCCCCCTCATATGCACTGCTCCCATAAACCTTTCCTTTACATATACTCTTCTTTGTCCTGTTTGCTTTACCTATACCTTAAAATGTATGTTAACAATTACTTTACATGTCATGAATTGTCCCCATGGGGAGATATAAAGCTTTTACAAGCAAAGAAATTAAATGTTTTAGTAGAAATAAAACACATAATGAACAAATAAAC
>JAOXYM010000022.1:19486155-19522153 GCA_028567055.1 Leptatherina wallacei | reverse complement strand
TGGGGAGATATAAAGCTTTTACAAGCAAAGAAATTAAATGTTTTAGTAGAAATAAAACACATAATGAACAAATAAACTAAAAATATTCTTCTGAAATCAATCTTTTTTTCTTTTCTTCTGATTTTCAGATTCTGTAATGTATTTTCTTTCATTTGTTCTTCTTTGTATTTCCATTTTCTTTTTACTTTTATGGGGTTTTTTTGTCGTTTGTTTGGTTTTTTGCACATACTAAAAGGAAATATGAATAATGATCAAAATGATCATTTCTCCACATCTTCATAGACATTTCCGCAGAAACCGGGGACTGAGGGGAGGATCCTCTGCAATGGACGCACTCCTTTCAGTGTGACACATGCTCCAACAGCTCCCCCTTCCTTCACACCTTCAAACTGCAAATTCATGATATCTGAAACAGTTCTCACACAAGCACAGAACCAACCGCGCCGCATTCAGAGGCAGAGACAAGAGGTGAAAAAAATGCTTCTTTTATGAACAGTATAACTCATAGAAAAATATCTTGCACAATCTGTTAATACAAACGTAAATATCGTCACAAAACAAACACTGTATAAAAAAAACCAAGGTTTGCATTTCTTTGATGCTTTCAAGAACTAAAAATCTGAAGTAAAACAGAAAATGAATAACTCATAACTTAAAAAGGTGCACATAATATTCTCTCAGCGCCATCAAGTAAAACAGAATCCATTACTATGAAAGCAACACTCAAACACAACAAAGTAGCTCCACACTTGGGGAGAAGACTTTCAAATATGTCTGAAACCTAACAAAGAACAACATAACTGCTCCTACATCCACATGAAGGGAGGCCAACTTTATTTTAAAGGTGATGTGCCATAAGCTCCAAGTTCTACAAGTCAAGCTAAGAAATGATCAAACCTCTCCCCTCACCACAGTTTCTCATGATGCTGGTGATATCATTTAAAAGCTCTCAGCCTCTGACCCAGGTGTACGGTGGATTTTACGGCACAGCTCTTAGTTGATTTCCCTGCTTCCAGAATCTCAGAGCAGCAGCAGTTCAATTTGTCCTCCTCCTCTTCGCTCGATCGAATTCTTCATTGCTTCACAAAGAAAGGATGAGCCAGGGCTTTGGCGGCCGGGATGCGACCGCTCGGGCTGAATAGCAAACATTGCTGTGGGTGAGGAGATGTCACAGCTTGTTAACAGTTTGAGGACAATCACTGCCTCTTCACTCTGAGACCAGAGTCCTGGAGATTCTTTTTGTATTGAATTCATTTAAATAAATCATAAACTCTCATATATTAACATTTTGATTACTCTGAGTCATCAAACCAGAAATTTAACACACAATAAATTGTATTAAAACACAAAGTAAGCAACTCTGCAGCCAGTAAGCGTTTCCTATTTATAGCTGCACTGTATTTGCGGCATGGCTCTGGGGATGGAAACATTACACTGTTGAAAGGGTTTTCATGACGTTTGGTTCAAATATTCATGCATCCATCATCCATCAACGTCTCAGAGCTTGAATTTATCTCATAGGCCGCCTCACTTTAACAACAAACACCTGCAAAGTTATTAACGTTCCCATCAGGCTCAGCCTAAATTAAGAAAGTTCACAGGGTAAATACAACACAGTAAATATGCTCACCATGGCAACATCAGCTAAACATGCAGCGCTGAGCTTAATTATAACCTAAGAAAGCTGCTAACATGGCTATACACTCTATGTCTTGCTACATCATGGAAGAAATTACTAATCAGATTATCAAACTAATTATCATTTATATGGATTATCTCACCACTATGTGTTTTTTTATTTACTTTGTCCTCACGATACATTATAATTAGGACATAAGTGCAGCAAAGTGCATTTATTCACTCGTTTTTTTTGCAATTGTTCTGGACTAAAACAGCATATTTTGTTAAATGGGTCCAAAATAACATCTGGTTTACAAAGAATCCACAATAAACTCTCACTAATCTGACACATTAAAACAATCTGCCTAATGCACGCTGGCTCAGCTCTAATTTCTCAACTTGTTTTCTTTGCAGCAGATTCTTTCTGTCCTGGAAGTTGGAAGGTGGGCCTCTTGTGCATTCGACTTCCTACAGATGATCAACTGGACTGCAGAGTTGGGAATTTAGGGGAAAAGTCAACAGCTTCAACACCGACTTTTTTTTTTTCAAATCATCCCTGGAAAAGCTTTGCAGTGTGGCAGGATCCACCACAAAGGTTCCAATATCATGGAGATGTGAACTTCCCTGCAGGTCATTTCCCCAGAATATGAAGCTGCTAACAAACTGATGAGCCTTCATGCATCCTGCTGCCTTCTCTTCTGCACGTAAACAACACATGAACACCTGGCTAAACGTGTCATTTTTTAATGCTTCTATCTATAGTTTGAATCTCATTTTAGCTGTTTCTAAGTTTTCTGAAGAGCAATGAGAGTTTATTTCCCATACTGCAGTGTTTATCTAGTGACCCATTCAACACATTAACTCCAAGCACTGCAGGGCTCCAGACTTCAACTATGGTACATTTTGTTTCCATTTTCCAGAGCAAAGCATAATTTCACAACTAAGCACGCCAGTGAAACTTCTAAATATACCGTGTTTGTTATTGTTAAGTTTAAATCTCATGAAACACACGAGGGGAAATAATTGGTGCGTTTGTATGAGCGGGTCAGAAGAGCTAACGTGATAACAAAAAAACACAGATGTGCTCACAGATAGCAGGTCGTTCTCATCTGGGTCCAGGTTGGGCAGCAGCTCGGTGCAGGAGCCTCTGGGTCCCCAGCTCTCTGAGTATGAGATCGGGCTGTCCTGAGGCCAGTCTTCCTCGCGGGGCAAACCAATCACCCTGACAAAGAGAACAAGAGAGCACTGAGCAGCAGCAGTAAGCCAGATGCCAAAGTGTAAACACACCGGTCTGGGTGACAGACACAGAATCATTAAAAGTGAGTGTTTCCTAATTAAAAAGGTTTTTATTAATTGAATTCTATTTACAAGGAAAAACATAAGAACATGTACTCAACAAAATCAACGTCACCACGAAGGTATCACAGACTTTTACAGAGAACAAAAACACTCACTCAAGGATCTTTTGCAGCTGCTGCACCTCTGTGTATCCCTTGAACAACGGTCTGCAGGATAACAAGAATAAAGAAAAATCTCTTTATCTTCATTTAAGCTAATGCACAAAAAGTAGTCCCTTTTTTTTCTCCATTTCCTCACCTCAAGAGGAAGAGCTCAGCAAAGATGCAGCCGGCGCTCCACATGTCCACAGAGGACATGTAGACAGAGTTCAGCAGCACCTCAGGAGCTCGGTACCACAGTGTCACCACCTGTGCAGCATCAGGGAAAGAATATGAGACATAAATGCTCTCCATCGGGGAGGGAAACATTTGTTTTTTTAAAAAGAGCATATAATATAGAACAACGGTTTCCACGATAAGAGTATTAACACTTACACCCGGAGTGAGAGCAATGTTGAATGCGTGCATCCGTGCAAGTCCAAAGTCTGTGATTTTAATTTCTCCGTGGCTGCTGACCAGGATGTTCTCTGGTTTTAAGTCACGGTGCAGCACCAGGTTGGTGTGCAAGAAGTCCAGCCCTCGCAGCAGCTGCAGCATCACATCCTGGGAGCAACATGGCAGCGATTACTATTCTGTCTGTGGCTGTGATGTTAGAGTAAAAACAGACCGTGGCTTTTTACCTTTATGCACTCGTGGCTCAGTCCGGGGGCAGGGACTTTTGAGAGGTAGGTGGACAGGTCCTGGTCAATGTATTCCAGCACCAGAGTGAGGTCCAGAGTTGAGCCCACTGGTACAGCAGATGCATCCAAAAGCCTGCAGAACATAAAGGCCATAGTATTTAAATGAATCATTGTGCAAGTTAAATGAAAGAAAATTAAGAAAAATGTGAAATAAAAAACTAGAACCCACACAGTACCAGTACTACACAGTACTAAATGTTTTATCGCACTAGGGTTTTGTAGAGTTTGTGAACCCTTTCTGTGTAAATATCACCTGAAATATCAACAGATTTTCCCATAAATCCCTAAACTGTCCATACATCCATTTTCTATACCCGTTTATTCCAACGCAGGGTCACAGGGGGGCTTGTCCCAGCAGTTACTAGGCCACAGGCAGGGTTTATGCATAAATATAGACATGTCTTAAGATCCACACACTTTAAAGCTCCACTGTACATCAATAAATCTGCGAGCAATTCTCTCTAATCACTCCGCGGGACTGCCCCATGGTATTGCTTTTTGTAAAGAGGTACATAATAATTTAAACATCAAACAGAACTCCCTGCATCGGATTTGGCTCCCTTTGAAAATACAATATGCCATTTTAATGGTTTACATCAAAGGTGTGTGTTACAATAAGCAGTTTTTTCATATTCTTCTTATGATTTGGCTTAGTTTTTGTAAAATAAATACATTGCATGATGTAGAGCAATATCTCACACACTGTATTTTATCTGAAGTTACCTTATATCCTCATATGTAAAACCTTAGAAGTGAAAGGAAGTTACTTTTTCACACACCAAATTAATTTTTATATCCATATCAAACAAGGAAAATATTAATAAGAGCATATGCAAAAAAGATCCCTTTAGATGCATGTAATTTTTTTTTAAAACATGTAAATACAACAGTTCTAGAAAACAGACATTAAAAGACAGATTTTCTGCAAAAGGTTGGCCATAAAAATAAGCAAATACCACATCACAGCTCTGCGAGATTTTACTGTATATATTAGATAAATCACACATAAACCTACTTGACTATGTTGGGATGGTTGAAATGCCCCATTTTGCGCAGCAGCGCCACCTCTCGGATCATGAAGGCAGGTATTCCAGTCTCTGGTGTGTCCCAGCTAAAGTTGAACTTCTTCACCGCCAGGAGGCGCTGTTTCTCCCCGACCTCCCTGGCTTTATACACTTTACCAAAGGAGCCTTCTCCCACCTCAGCCAGGAGCTCATAACTTAATTTTTGAGTGCACGTGTTCATTTTCTTCCAGATTCAACTTCAGTTAACCTAGGATTTAAAAGAAAAACATACCAACTTTACAGTGACAACCGTTGAATTTGTTACGTTTTCTTGCTTTAGCTGTGCCCCGAGTAAGCTAGCTCTATCGAGCCTCAATAAGAAGAGGTTTCCAGGTTAACTAACTGGTAATTAACTCATGAAGTACCACAAAAGTCACAAAACACCTGCAGTAACTTTAATAAGAAGCAGCCGACTGTTTTTCAATTCTGCTGTTGTTTACATAACATGTTTTAACTTTACCTCAGACTGTAGCTCGGCGAAAATTAGCCACCGTCCCCCCCAACAGCAGGAAAAGCGTGCGCATAAATTTCACTCGCCAGCTTCAGAAAATTATGAAGAAAAATCACACCCCTTTTTATTTGCCAACTAATCAGAAAGCCTAAAATTTAAATTTTTTTTTGAGCCCATTCGTTGTACACGTGTCGTTGCGGCTGTCAATATCCATATAAAAAAGCATGGTGCGTTCATGTGTAGGAACGGGGGAAATTCGCAGTCCAGTGCAATCAAAACAAATGGGCAAATAAAATAAATATTATTAATACAGTGTGGGGTTGTTTGGTTTTTGGAGGAATTTTCCAAAGAAGAAATATTTGGAAGAAGTGTTCCATTATTGCTTGTGTTGATTGCTATTTTCACAACAAATAACTAGGCTTAAGTCAAAACAATATTCTTTTTTTTATTACAATTTAATAAACACGACACATTACTGAGGTTATAACCAATTTATTGTTTGCAAATAAATGGTACAATGAGGCACTTAGGGAAGATCAAAATATTAAATTGTAAATTTACATGAATATGTTCCTTATGTTTGAAAAAGTGCAGATGAATGGCTAAAAGCTCAACCGCCTCATTAATAAAACAGGCATCATGTCTCATATTACAGTTTAACCAAACCTGAAGCAATCCTTTAAATATTAGTGAAGGTGTGAAAACATCAAAGCAGTGAGTCAACTTCCTGGGAGGCTTTGAGCTGTAAGGATGCGGCACATCACTGGTTAGTTACAGTACATGTCCTTGGTTACTCATCTTTTAGTTTATCGTTCATTAGTTTGGTTCTTTTTGCCAGAGCGATGGCGTCCAGATGGAGGTTGCGGTTGAGAATGACTGAGCCGCATGTGAGAGCTCCAGCAAGGGCGCCGGCGAAACCACACAGAAACACATCCTGGCCTGCGAACCAAGAAACAGGAAGTTAGATCAATTCCATAAAGTTTAATTCTCTGGATTGTATAATATAACGACAATGGATGCACCTGTCAGGAAGAGGTTCTTCAGGGGCGTTTGAGGTCTTACTGTAGCGTTGAGTTCAGGGCTGAACCGAGCAAGGCCGTGATCTGCTCCATATATTTCACCTTTGGGAGCTCCAATATAGTGCGTGTTTGTGAGGGGGGTTCCAGCATCAATGTATTCAATCTATTACAAACAGAAAAGTAAAAATGCTTTGTTATAATAAAATATATCCTGAGATGTCTGAGCTAGTTTTGGTTATTTTTTACACTAAACGTTTCCTTTCTGACCAACAGTCTAAAAGTTGTGATTTCAGACTTTTAAAAGAACCGAAACTATTAAAATGACAAAAGATTATTTTGATTTGTTTGTTAGGTAGAATTAAGTTGAATTAAGTGATACTTTATTAAATCACTGAAGGGGTGTTATATTGTTGGAAGAAATACTATTAAAGAAACATAATAAAGCCAAATAAAAGTTTAAAATCAGCTGACAAACTGTTTAAGTTCAGCATGTAGCAGACGTGATTGCATGGGCATGTTGTGTTTGTCTGATGATGATTGATGTACAGAAAACGTTTAAGTTATACTGATCTCAGTCCCACCGAGAATAAATGTTTTTTTTACAAGAGATCTTATAGCCAAAGATTTCTAGCAGCACACTGAAGAACAGTCAAGTCAACAGAGGGTGGTTGTAGCATACTGCAGAATAATTAGCCAATTTAGCAGGTTGTTAGCTTCAAATTTATGCTTTACAGTCTAGAAATGCTAATAGTCAATCACTCGAACTATCTAAGTATCTTAGTTGTTAGCCTCTCCATGCTAATGTACAGCTAATCTCCCTATAGAAATGAGTTGTTAGCCTCTCCATGCTAATGTCCAGCTAATCTCCCTATAGAAATGAGTTGTTAGCCTCTCCATGCTAATGTCCTGCTAATGAGTTGTTAGCCTCTCCATGCTAATGTCCTGCTAATGAGTTGTTAGCCTCTCCATGCTAATGTCCAGCTAATCTCCCTTTAGAAATGAGTTGTTAGCCTCTCCATGCTAATGTCCAGCTAATCTCCCTATAGATATGAGTTGTTAGCCTCTCCATGCTAATGTCCTGCTAATGAGTTGTTAGCCTCTCCATGCTAATGTCCAGCTAATCTCCCTTTAGAAATGAGTTGTTAGCCTCTCCATGCTAATATCCAGCTAATCTCCCTATAGATATGAGTTGTTCATAGTGAAAAAGTTTACTTCTGTAAACCTAAACTAGCAACCGTGTTATGTGTTTGGATTTAGGGATCATTCAGATTTCTGTACCTGCTGGCTTAAGGGAGTTGTTTTCCAATAAATCTGAGGCATTAAAACAACCTTTTCAAAAGTCTTAATGGATTAATAAACAGTGGTTTTGGCAACAATTTCCCATACAGACAAACATCATACCGTTCATTACTATATAACAAATAAAAATTATAAACAAAGTACACCATGGCAGCAGAGAATAAAAGTAGCATAAAGTGTGCATTTGCAATAACTGGTCATATGAAAAGATCTTGAAAAATGTGTCATCTTGGGGCAAAAACTTCCAATCTGAATGATTTTAGAGTTTAAAAGGATGACATAGTTTTGCTCAACATATTAACATAATCACCATGGATTGGCAATTAACTTGGATTTTTAGGAACTAGCATTTTAGAACAGCTTTAACATTTCAGTGGTTATGAAGGGCAGAAAATTCAGTGTCTTGTTCCTCAGAATCTGCAGACGCTTTTAAGTTTTTTCTCTGTTGGTCCTGAAAAATCAGCATCACTTACGGTCAGCTGTAATAATGCTACTCAAATATTTTAGTGATCATAGTTCCATCGACAGCCTCATGTATTAGTAACAGACTTCTTGTTTTTAAGCACCTAACTGCATGTATCTTCAGGAAGTTTCTGACAAACAGAAGAAAAGGTTGCCTTAAATGTTAGTTTTAAAAAGGAGCCGATTTAAATGTCAAATATTGTACGCGTCTCCAAATGAACCGTCTTTTTTTTGTTAAAAAGGGAAATTTATGACCAAATATGTGCAGAAAATCTGTTGTTGTATGACATCCAACACATAATGCACCCAACAATTATCTGCAATAAGAAATAGAATAGTACTTCTGTAGTTGTAAACTGGGATGTAGACAGTTTAAGGTTACTTTTGGTGCATTTATGGTAGGTTATAACATGAGGAAAGCATCGGGAACAGTACAAAAGTGACACTGCTATCAAGAAGTGAGGAGATAGCAGAGAGATTCAAAGACTTCACCTTGTCTCTGGTGATCTTGGGGAACACATCCATAACCACCTCCAGAGCCGTGTCAATGAACCCCTGTTTCACACTTTTGTAGTCTATCCCTCTGTTGGTAACTTTTCCATCCTTCCACTCCTCAAACCATGCATAGTTGGCAAAACTGACCAGACTCAAAGTAGACTTTCCTAAAGAGAAGAAAAGAAATGATGAGTCCAGAACAGAAGGTGTTCACTGGTCACGTCCTGATCTCATGCGTCTTTACCAGGTGATCTCTCCTCCCATGTCGAATCTTTAGCTGATGGAGAGGCCAAAAACAGCAGAGGTATCTTCTTAGAAGACTCCTCTCTGTCTCCATTCATGTACTTCTCCACCCTTTAAAAGAAAACAGATGATTCTGGTTAAAGCTTGGTTTAAACTGGCCTCTTAAACTAAACAGAGCTATAGGAATTAAAACAAAAAAGTGACATACAGTTCATCATAATTGTTCTCAGAAAAGATCCAGTAGTTGTCTGCCTTTAGGCCGAGCTCCTCCTTGGTTCCATTCAAACCCACAAAGATACTCAGGCCACCTTCACCGTGCTTCATCATACCGAGCTGCTCCTGGATCGCTGCAAGGTAGGAGAGTCACAGCACAGATTGCAAAAAAAAAGAAGCAGCATGAAAACAAATGTTACAGCTGTGAGTCATTGTACTCATTTGAAAAAGTAAATAAATACAAATACAAGTAGCACTTTGCAGCAGTTTTGCTCAAGTGTTATTATGATTAGTCATTTTAACACCAGGCAGATGATAAAACCAGCTGATCTTGTAATTGTTTAACCCTTTCAAAGTGACTCAATCTCTACTCATGTCTATTTTGGGTTTTTTTTTTTTAAATAGTTTTCTTGTTTTCTGTTGTTAAAAAGGTACTTTTTGAGTTGTCATGTTGGCATTTTTAATCATACAGACATATATTTTTAGACAAATTATCAACTGAACAGTTCAATAACGTAAATACGGACCAAAAATAACAATAACATGCCGCACTGGTTCCGGCCTTACCCGGCATGGCCTGGAGCTCTTTGGGCAGCAGCTTCTCATACGTGTTATAGATGCCAGCATCAGAGATGACCATTGGGGCATGGACATGGATTTCCTCCTGGCCTTTCAACACACTCACACCTGAAACCATAAAACAAATGCTGTACATGTATTTCCTCTGAGGGGATCCTGTTGGGGGGGGATAACCTGAGGAAAATCCCCCCCACCATAAGCTTCTTTGGCATCGTTGAACAGGACGCGGTTGACTGGGGCTCGAACCAGAACGGCACCCCCTGCCTTCTCGATGATGGGGATCATGTGGTAGGCAATTTCACTGGCGCCTCCTTTAGGGTACCAGGCGCCGTTGAGGTAGTGAGTCACCAGCAAGCTGTGCATGGCAAAGCTGGAATCTTTTGGTATGTTACCTGCAGATCAGAGAAGGAAAGAAAAACTGTGAGCATTATGTTGACCAATGAATCAGATCCCACTGCAGCCCAACCTACCGTAGGTGCCAAAGATGTATGTAAAGACGGCTCGGAGGTCCTTGTTATCTGTCAGCTCATTGACTACGTCTGTTAGGCTGCGGGAGGCCATTTTAAAGAAGAAAGACAGATGTTTGAGGAGGCCTGTGTAGATCAGGAACTTAGCCAATGGGAGGGGGCAGAGCTTCAGCACAGCGAGGAACCAAATGCCGCGCCCGGTTTTCTGAGGACAACACATGAAACACAGATGATTGGTCAAAGTGGCATGACAAGGAAACAAAGGCCATGTTTACATGACATCGCTGTGAGAGCAGAACGCAACGTTAGTGTTGCGATGACGCCTGTAAACCCAAGGTGGAAGCTCTAGAATACGCTGACGTCACTGCCCGCTGCGCACTCTGGCATCGTTTTCACTCAATTTGCAGAGTCGACGGGATCAAATTAATTCCGATGGCGTATAAATGCAGTTTCTTTTCGATTCCCTAAAGGGAAAAAGAAAATGCTAATTTGGTAGCAGCGTTGTCGTGTAAACTAGAGTTCTGTTTATGATTCTACTTATTTCTTTTAAAGCACAATAAACTTTGTTTTAGTTTGACATGTACTTCAGTGTTTCATAGGTGTCCAAACATTTCTAAACTAAACCTTTTCTTTCCTTGATGGTGTTTGTGCAGCTTAGAAATATGAAAACTTCATGACATGGTCCTAAAGACCTACCACTACCACCGATAAGTGTGTCACTGTCATAATCAAATCTACTATTTAGTGATGAGCTGAAAATTCAAGTAAGTCTGAACTCATCTAAATCCCTTGCTCTATGGGTCTTCTGCCTTAAACAGAGTTTTCTGCTTCGTTTTGATTTTAAAAACTTATTTTCCACCATCTCGCCAGAAATTGCAGGACCAATTGTTGCAAAACTGATTTTTTTTGCTTTTGCTCACTCTTATTTATGCATTTATCTTTATATTGATCATTTATCTTTATTTTATTCATTGTTAAAATATAATTAAATATTAGATACATTATTCTTTTGTAACAGTTTTTTATACCAGTTAATTTTCTTTTCATATTATTGTGCATAAGTTCGGGTGTAAATGGGTTGAATTAATTTTTGGACCCACAATTAATGATTTATTAAAATGATATTAATAAAGTACATAATAATAAATAAGAATTTAAAAAAAACAACCTACACCAACATTACCATTTCCCCTCTGGGATGAATACATTTTTCATTGAATTTAATAAATGAGATGATGCCGTGACCCTCCAGCCCTCATATTCAGTTACGTGACTACAAAGGTATGAAAATAAGGGACAATTGATGATGGTCCAGTATTTCCTAGGAAAAAATTAAATAGCACTTAAGCAGCTGACACCATGGCTGCTACTAAGACACTTCCAGGTCATATTACTCAGTCTTTTTCACTTAGAAAATTGAATAACTATTTAACTCCCTGAGAGTTAAATTATAGCTTTTAATCAAATAATATCCTGGAAAAAATATTTGGTGCATTCCAGTGCCACTGTAAAGAGAAATAAAAGGACTTGCAGCATTTGCTACATTGTGGCAAAGAAATACATTATAAACAAGTTAGATTGCGTAATACTGCAGTTAGTCCCAGACAAGCGCTCTGACCTTTGATTTTGATCAGACAACATCAACTGGAATGAGGATAGAGGTTTTTATGTAACAATGTGCAGCTACAAAGTTCACTGGGAGAAAAAAAAACATTCATATCATATAAATCTTTATGACTCAAGGTCCAAGATCATAAACATAGTTAAACAAAACTATATTGAAATAATATATATATATAAAATAATCATTTAAGGTATTATCTAAGTTTTTGTACTGAAGCCTCAGGATCCTACCTTGGCCAGCCTCATGTACTCATCGATTGCCTTCTCCTCTCCAGGGAAACACTTTTTCAGCTCCTCAGGGAAGCGAGTCCGGCCACTGTAGATGGGATAGCGGCGGCGGTTTTCCGGAGGTCCCAGCACAACATGGTCAAATGGGTTCTCCAGAGGCTCCCACTGCAGCTGTCCGTCGGTCATCTGGTCCAGCATGCAGCGAAAAGGCTTGTGCTCCAACAGGTCCCCGATGTAATGGATTCCTATGGTTTACAAGAGTTAGACCAAAACTTACATATCTGAAAGCAAACAGAAATAACCCCCCATGTTATTATGCTAAATCACAAAGAGCTTTCAGTTTTATCATTTACCCCATGGGGAGAACATATTTGAGCCATTCGTCTTACCAACATCAAACTCAAAGCCTTTCTCTGTGAACGTGTGACAGCATCCTCCAGCCCGATCATGCTGCTCCAGAACCAGCACTTTCTTTCCACATTTAGCCAGCAGCACAGCAATCCCAAGCCCACCGATACCACTGCCGACCACGATTGCATCCAGGTTCTCTGGCACCTTACTGGCCAGGAAACCTACAGAAAAGACATAAAACAAAACATGGAAGCATTTAGAAAAAAGAAAGATGACATAGTAAAGAAACCAGATTATTTCAAGTTGCAGATTCTTTATATCAGCCTCACAGATGGAAGGAAAATCTGATTAACTTATTAAATAATAATTGGTTTTTTTAAAAAAATCATGAGCAGACTTTTTGCAACATTATGTGCAACTTCACAGTAAAATTCCTGTAAAACAGGTCTGCTGAGCTCAGGTTTGCCTTGCAGGACTCACTGCTCCACACTTAACTTCTTCTGGGTTAGTTCCACCCTTAGCCATTCTGACTTACTATATTAAGAGTTGCACTAAACTTGGTTTAGTTAAAGTCCAATTAAACTGCAAAATGAACTACTTTGATCGTTTAACTTACCTTGCTTCAGTACTTTATTCTTCGCTTTCCTATCGTGAACCATCTTTTTCAACGGTTCTCGAGTGTCCTTCTCAAAGGGGTTTGGTCCGGAGCTTCCGAAGACATATTTCAATATAAATACAATCAATGCAACACAAATAATCGGCCAAATGATCAACATTATGACAGTTTGTCCCCCTCCCAATGTGACGCTAACAACCCTGTCACTTTTGAGTTTGCTTCCTCATTCTTATCCGCCCACAAAACTGATTGGCAATACAGCTGACCAATCATAGACAGGGATGTAGCGACCTTTGTGGTGTTTTGACCAATCACCGTAAACTTTGAAGCGGTTGGGTGACTCGTGAGACAGAAGAGACATCTCGTTTCACAACCTATTACACAACCGTGGCTAACCTCTTACACACTTTACAATAATCAACGAAACATCAAAAAATATTTTTGAGATTAATTCACCTAGAAAAGTAAAAAATTAATACTAAATAACAGCTAAAAAGCTGTTTTTTCTTTATAGCTACTAGACTGAATATAATTTGACCAAAAATACTATCCTTGTTCCATATAAATAAACTTTTATGTGCTATTTACTCTTGTTTGGTGTTTATCAAATTGGATGATTGAAGTCTGAAGAAACAAGACATATTGGCAATTTAACCATTTATTCACTTAAACAGGGGTCTCAGTAGCATGTGGACAAATCATACAGCCACACCAGCCAGAGCACCTCTGCCTCCTCATGCTGGTCACCAGTTTAATCACACACTGCTGTGGGATGGCATCCCATTCTTCAACCAGCATTTATCACAGGTAAGCTAATGTGGGTTTTGTGGGTCACTCCGGCATGAATGTCACACCCAAGATGATCCCATAAGTGTTCAGTTGGGTTGAGGTCAGGAGGCAAGTCATTCAATCCCTTCCACTCTTGGAGGACAGAGTTTAGTATGAGACTTTATAGATATGTGATTGCAGAATCTCCACTAAAATCTCTAACCCTATCAGTACAGCAATTAGCATAGTGTTCTCCACGTCCTCTACACACTTTGACCCAAATGAGCAGACTATCATAGGCAGAATCTGGACCCGTCACTGAATACAACGTTCCTTCACATGTTCCAAGTGTCATTTGGAGACGGTCCTAAGGTTCACTCCAAATAGTGCAACTTGGTTTGGCGGAACACCAGCTTGAAGTTGACTTATATGCACCGGCCTTACTCAGATAAGTCAAATGTGGCATGCATGGAAGAGACACCTGCTGACTACTGTAGCAGGGTCAATGCTCACAGATGCTGCTAATCAGATGCTAATCCCCTGGGGAACCAGAAGCTCAAAACAAGGGTCAGTAGCAGAATACGTTGTTTGGCATTGGTATAGAAGATTTGGAGGAGTTTTTCATGGATGCAACCTACGTACTCAACTCTGCTGCTCATCCCATAGATGCATTTCCATTGAATATGTAGCACCATCTAAAAAGGGAAACAGGTTTCCAGACAGTGTAAGATTTAAGATTATATTATGTATATTTTGCTAATTCATCATGAAACATTTTAATCTTAATTTGATCTGACTCAGCATCTATATTTTGACAAAACGTGTAAAAACCTCACAGCATCTTTTAGTTTATTCATTTATTTTTTGCTCAAAAAAGAAGAAAAAAACACCACCTGCATCTTCACATTCTTCACCGGCCTCAAAACACAAGATCCTTTTTTTTTTTTTAAACATCCATTTGCAAACAGAACCAACGTCTTACATAAGAAACACTTTAATTGGGACATTTCCCCAGTTATCATCATCCACCCTGTCCTTACGAGCCCAGGTGGCTGTTCATGATCCCAGCTCCAACATCCACCATGAAACCCCTCCCACTTTGACAAAATGTCCACCATCAATATGCTGGGTGAAGTGAAATATTCATTTCAAATTTATCTTTCACTTTATTAGATAAAAGCACGTTATATGCGACACTTCCAATAACTCAAAATAATACAGCAAAAACCTCGGCACAGGGTTGAATGTGCATGCAAAGCAAATTATCTTTTTTTATTTGGATTTAAATACATTTTAAACCTATTTTCAGACTTTTTTTTTTTAATTGTAGTCTGTAGGATGAGCTCAGAAAGTCTTCAAAAGTAACCTGTAGTACTTAATGTTTCTGATTTTGCTCTGAGCCCTCACATCATTTTTGGGAGGATATATCCAGAGTGTGGGATCACAACAGTGGATGTTGCAGCTGGGGCACATTTAAATCAAGAGGCGTCATTAAAAATGTCATTCTCGCTGATAAATGTGAAGAACAAACCCTGTCAGAATGCCTTTAGCCTCTGCATAGCAGTCCAACCTGATAAATAATGATTGAGTTTTGTCTCCAACTGAGCTGATCCATTATCAGTCTGTGTTGCAGGCTTCCTTTGTTAGTGCTGTAAGCTGGGAAGGAGGAAGGGGCCTGAAAGTTAATGTAGATGAGGGGGAGCTCCAGAAGATGAATGCCAACTCTGGCATCAACTTCTAACGGTGCTGAAACGCCTCCCGTGATTGCTGGAAAAGTGTGATGAGAAAAGTTTTTAAAAAAAGAGAGAGAGAGAGAGAGACAAGCATGACAAGAAACTCTGAACAGAAGCCCTTATCTTATGTCCACTTTTGGTATTTATTACCTCATCTCTTTAAAATATTTTTTGCTCATTTTGATTTTTTTTTTCTCTCTTTAAAACTTAAGAATGACAGGTTTATTTCAATTGCAAATAGCACTTCCAACATTAATGAATAAAATAAAACAGTAGGTTCTAGTCTGCGAGTGTTAGGGCAGAATCTGCAGTTATGTCGGACATTATTTACATGTACTGTAGGTTTTTTGTAGATAAGCCAACAGTGAGCGTTTTGGTAGCCAGTATTCTGTGCAAACTGTTCTCATGTGTATGTGGGGTTTGGTACAATCAAGACAGCGTTCAGATGAAATACAGTTGTTTGGGATGGTAACTACAATGGCTTAAGGTCCATGTGATTGAGGGAGTGAGAGAAGCTGATCACTCTCCCCATCTCCCTGCCTGGCAGCGGTAGTGCAGGTCAAAGTTCAAAAGGTCGGAAAGGAAAAAAAAAAAAAAAATGGGCGGTGGGTTTCCTTTCCAAAAGCAGGAAGTTATCATTCCACGGTGCGGTCTCCTGGCCTGTTGGGGACGCGTGCTTATGGTGTAAAAGGGATGTCACTGAAGAACCAACCCGACCTGAGAAGGATGGAAGAGAAGCATGAGAGTCAACAGGAATCATCGTTCTACTGGTCAAAAGGCTGAAAACATGGCAACTTGCGGAAACAATACATTAAAATGTATATCTATAAACATAAAACACATTTATTTTTTTGTATATATAATATTGTACTTTATAGAAGTACACAATTACTGTCATTTGTTATAAATTAACAATTTAAAAAAAAAAAGGGTTTTGTTCATTTCTGGCTAATAATTGTTCAGTTTAAGATAAGATATCTGAATTTTTAAAAAAAAGAAATAATGGTAGGAGTAACGCTTCCTCTAAATATCTTCTGTCCCCATTGATAGCAACTGAAAAAAATGGGCACAGAAGCTTTTTATAACCAATATTCTCTGCCTTTAAAAGACGAGAGAAAATATTTTAGACCTAACAGCCTTCCAAAGCTTTCTGAGGAAACTCATCCGTTAATGCCTTCAGTAAAAATAACACCACTAAATAAAAAAATAAAAAAAGGTGATCCTTGAAGTGTACCTTTTCTGACCCCATGCTGGGACACTTCCAATTGTACAGATAATACTGTAGATTCCCATCGCCGATGCCAAACTTCAGCTTTTCCAAGAAATTCTTGTTTTCCATTAAATCCAGTGCATTAAAGACATCAAAGCCTTTCTGTATAGACAAATAAGAAAGAAAAAAAAACATGAGTTCCCTGTGGGTGTGTGAGCACTTTCAGAAATCACGTATGCTTAAAAACAAAAAAGGTGGAAAACACACTGATTTTGCCAGAATGAGGGCATCAGACATCAGGTCGAGCAGGGTGGTGGTGGTGTGCACGTTGTAGAAGGAGTACGCTGCTTTTAGACTGCGGTGCACAGGGTGATTCATAATGGTAGAGGGCAGTGTGTAGAAACTCAGGAAATCCGTCACTTTTCCATCGTTCTGTCAGAGAACAACACCACCATCTCAATGCATCTATGCAAGGACAGTTTTAACTAAAGTATTCAGTCTGTGCTGAAATTTTCTCCAGGGTAACCTTTACCTCCACCAGGTAAGTGTCGATAATGTTCTCTCGAGGCAGCAACCAGTGTGCCACCTCCTCCTGGTTCATGACGGGCACGAGGTTGAACTGGTTCAGGTACTCACGGAGGAGGCGATTCACCACTGGTATGTCCTTCTTGGTCATTGGCCGCAGACCAGAAGTCTTCGGGGCCTAAAGGAGAGAAGACAAAGAGGAGGAAATTAAAAGATGAGGAAAGACAAGGTTTTTTTTTTTTAATTGTATATTTATGCGTTTTCCACCGACCTCAGGCAAGCGGTACAACTTCATGGTGCGTTGCATAGTCATGTTCCTGCTCAGGTGGGAGAACTTTACTTCGATTAGTTTCCGTGGGTTCAAAGAGCGATGCCAGTACCTGCAAAAGTGAAGTGTAATCATGTAAATATAAGGCTGTAAAATCAAGGGGAAAAAAAAGACGGATCATCTCGCTGTTGGACACACCTGCAGGTGCCCACAGGTTTGGGCAGCACCACACCGGCAGTGTACACGGCTTGGAAGATGCCCTGCAGGTTGACCCGTCTGGTGATCTCTCTGATCAGCACTGGAGCAACTCGCTTGGCACGGAGCTTCTTGTGGACGCAGAGGAAATTGATCTCAACCATTTTCTTTTCTCTTAAAAACACAAAGAAAAAAAAAATCAATCATGAAAAATAACCATGATTTCATCAAATCACCACAGAAGCAGAAATTCTAAGATTTCCTAATGAACTCGTACTCCACATTACTGTGTTAACTTACACTTCATAGATTCGGATTGTGGCTGGAATGGCACTGATAAATCCAACCAGCTTCTGGTTGGAGTTCACTCTCACTCCACAGTGCCACTGAGGCAACCAGCCTGGAGGCCGCAGAGCCCTGAGACAAAGACAAACCGGTCAGTTACTCAGTCTGATACTTAAAAGGAACAAAACCCAAAAGATTTAAACGTAGAGAAATTACCAGAGCAGAAACTCCGGAGAGTAGTCAAATCTGAACATGTTGTCATCATCTTCCACATAGTTCTCATTCAGGAGAGTGTACAGCTCCTTGAGCTGGTGTTAAAAAAAAAGAAAATACAGTTTAAAAAACACTGTAAGGTAACAAAAGAGTTTCACATGTGAAATTATTCAATAACATAAAAATAAGACAAATAATTACAAAATGCACACATTCTGTCTAATATATAATTTAAACATTACTTTCAGGCAAGTTGTTCTGCTACTTTAAGATCCATACACATGCACAAATGCTGTATTACAACTAAAGGATTAAGAGATTTTATTCTTTGGATTTAAAACAATTTTTTTGTTGTGGTCATTATTTAAAAAACCCTCAAAAAAGAAGAAGAAGAGGAGGCCGTTACATTCTAGTTGGCATGAGGTAAAAGACAAAATCAAGTAACATAGAGCACTCACGGCTCAGGACATTACCAGTGAAGGATTTATTCAAGCGTGATTTAACCCTTTCTTACCACAGCAGGGTCTCCTAGGTCAAGCGTGTCCCAACTGAAGCCCTGTGGGAGGCTGTAAGGCTCCTCTCTAATTTGGTCTTTATCAGGTTCAATGTAGCCGTGTGATGTCACAGTCTCCCCTGAAGGAAAACAAATAATACTTTGACACAAAGCACATATGTGCAGTAAAGGACATTCTGTACCAGTCCTTAGTTTTACTGAAGAAGAACTTAAAAACATGACACTTATCACACCTAGCTTGGGCACAGGTTGTGTATCCCAGAACTGGTAACTCCTCCGACTCGCCTCCTCCATGGTTTTTGCTGGACCTTGTCCAACAGAAAACAGTTCAATGGCCTTTTGGATCTCCTGTAGCTTATCAGCTGGCAATGAATTCACCTATTTGAAAATTTTCAAAAGAATTAAAATAATTTTTAAAAATACAACTAATAACAGAGGTCACACTATACAAATGAAATTAGATCTATTTTAGTAGGTTAACTAGTGAAGAACAAAGTACACATGATGCTTTCCATCCTAATGCCTTGTTCAGCATTAACTATACTTTTGGTAAATGACTCTTAAACTGCACTGGTTTTGCTTTCTTTTTGTACTTTGGGTGACCAGCCCTTTTACATTCAAATTGCTATTTGACTTGCCTTGGCAAGTGGGTCCTGAGCTGCTTCTGTTGCACCAGATTTCTTCTTCTTTTTCTGCTTCTTTTTCTTCTTCTTGGCGCCAGTGTCGTCACCCAGACCCCGGTCACTGGAACGAGATAGAAACAGACATTCAACTACCACCCTGTAGGAAAACCCATGTCCTGGTAAAATAAAAAATATATATAAACATGTATTAATTTTACTCTTAGACACAATAGCTAAGATGATTAGAGGTGTGTTGAAAACAATTTAAAGATAGAAACAACTAAAACATGCCCTCCCTGAGCATTTGCAAGCATGCTATGAGACAAAATAAAATGCAAATAAGCAACTAGTTGGTGTTTTAAAGGTTTAAAAAAAAAAAAAACTTGAACAGTTGAAAAAAAAAAAAAAGATGATTAATCAGTTTTGTTTCCAGTCTAATCCTTTGAGTTCCATTCCCATTAACCCTTCATACTAAGCAGACCATAAACAAACCGTGCTCTGTTAAAACGGACAGTGCCAGGTGGAGCACTAGGACAGGTGAAGAAACAACTGCACTTGCCCATCAGCTAAACAGAAAAGGACAGTCATAAAATGGCCAGACATAGAAAAGATAGGGTACTGGAAGCATGTAGTCAATGTCTTTTTACATTAAGTATCAGCCTTCCGCTAATACAGAGTATCAAGATACTAAGGCATACAGGACTGAAACGATTCAAATATCATACAACAACCCTTTTTTTCCTCCTCCTTTAAAAAAATTAGTTAAAACCTGAGAAACCACACAACCCCTCCCATACATCCTGACCGCGACAGCATACTTACAGAGGATAATCTCATTAGTGTCCAAGAGAGGAGAGAGGCCAAGCAGTGCCCTGTATTTGTAACCCTAGTGCAGATGGTGAATCACATGACCTCTGGAAGAAGAGTATGTGGCATCTACGCGTGTGTACATATGCATGTACAAGAGGTCAGTGAGTGACTGGGACAATGGACAACAAAACATTCAATAGTTTGTTCTCCAGGCTTCTGTGTCAACGGAGAAGAGCAACCAACAGCCAGAACCACTCTTTGTTTCTGTGCTGGGTGAAGGGGGACTGCATGTGCTGCTAGGGGAGAAAAAAAGTAATCTGCTTCACTGCAATTAACAGGGTCATCACATTCCCTTAGCAGCAATAGTGCCATTGCATCTTAGCCATTTTTATTGTCCCATGACTCTGCAAACATAGTGAATTAATACATTTAAAAAGTAGGCATATTATCTCTTGCACCTCATAATTGTTCAAAAGCTATTGTTTATAAGGAGGGGTTACAAGTATGCTGACTATGGGGACGGCATTGCTTTTTCATCCAATCAACAGAGAACACACTTGGCGTGTGGACACGACTCAACGTTGCACGCTTGGGTTCGTTCATGTGTCGCTGCTTGAGGCAAATGGCAAGCAAAAGAGCATTTCCATTAAAGCCTGTCTGTATGCTCCTGGAAGCTGGGCTGCTGCTGGACCCTACATATTTCTGTGACTAAAGGAGACAATGAAGAGACCCTGACAGTCTTTGATTAGCAAGGACAGAATATAGGTGTATAGTTTCCAATATGCATTTGTAACACCATGCACTTTCTACTCGTTTCACTTTTGATTTGACACCGTATCCACACACAGACAATAGGGGTTTGACAGCTAAGTTAGCATACGAGCTAAATGTTAACTGGAGTTGACCAGTCAGCCCGCAGCGGCATTCTGATAATTTAGTAGACAGTTTCACAGAATTATATTTTTTCCTGTGAGCTTCACAAGCAGAAGAAAATTGTGTTTTGTGAAAAGATTAGCCTTCAAGCGCACTTAGGCTTTTCCTTCTACTCCCATGCTACGCCTAGCTAACATAGCTGAAGGGATTCGATATTAAATCCCTCCTACATGTGAGACTGAACTCGGTCTCCGCCAATCAGATCATAGAACTGTCGAGTACGTAATGTTTCTAGCCAATAGGAAGAAAACAAGTGGGCTGGACAACAACCAACGACGACTGTCTATCTTCAGCTGCTTGCCAAAGCTTTGGTTAGCATTCGCTTTGGGAAACCGTAAAGCAGATCAACTCATTTTACACTCCCGTACGAGTGCTTATTACACTCTTACCCATCATCAAAGTGGTGCTCTTCATTTTCACAGTCGCTACAATGCCCGTGGTCTTCTACATCTTCTTTCTCCGGCATCGGTGCTGTCTCATTCTCATCCGCCATCTTCAACCAGGAAGTGAGTGGTCACCGCGTGCCGTCGACGGCTTTAAACCTACTTTGATGCTATTGGCTCAGACATGGACGCGACCGTCACGTCTTCACGGTCGTCTTTTGTGATTGTGTCAAAATATTTACAATAAACAAAAGCGAATAAACGAGTCGTGACGAGTTAATATTGAAGCTTATGCTTGTAATGTCCCGTAACCCCAGAAAAGGTTTATTAAAATGCAGTTAAATGTTTTCCCACACACACATAAACACGGACATTACAGCCATGTGATCTGCATTAAGCCACAAAGCAATAAATACGTTGGGACTGACTGGAAGCATGTGAGAGCTTTAAAGCCTTTTGAAACTAATATGCAAAATAAACGTGATCCTTAAGTGATTAACGCAGGAAATGGCTCTGGAGGAGTATAGATAAAGAGCATGAGCCCATGCTTTATGTAAAGACCACTTCATGGACTTAACATATGAATGAGCAGTCTGACGGTCTTGCACATTGACTGAGAAACACTGATAATCACACACAGTGACACAAAATGACCAATAAGTGGTAGAACCACAACAAATATATATGACCACACCTCACCAGAAAAAACTGTAGGTGTGAAACAGACTGTTACATAGACGTACAGGACATATGTCTGTAAACACATAGATCGATGATTATCGATCTATGATTTCTATTTATCCCCAATGAGAAAATTTTTGTGTGTGAAGATGATTTAAATGATCTTATAAAGCTAAGTTTCTGACCTATTTTTAAAGATAATCTCATATCAATGAGAGCTGATCAAAAATATTTAAAGAGACACACATAGTATTCCTTATAGCACACCAGATTGATCAATTACTTATTTATGTGTACTAGCAGAAGAAATGGATTGAATGGACATGAACATTCATTAATTTTTGACATACTTACTTGTAATGCAATATTAATACATCTGTTGTATTTAAAATTCAACTTGATTATGATGAATAGAAAGATTTTTACACTGAATAAGAAAAAGGTGAAATTTGTAATAACTTAAAAATGTGATGATCTTTAAAGCATTTGTCCCATTTGTTATTAATTCCTCATTTAAAAAGCTATTACATTTAAAATCCTGCTGCGTTTATCCTGCTTCATTGTTTTGGGAATTGGGGACATGCAGTTCATTGGTCCTCAGCAGGCTTCAGCTTTCCAGAGATGGAAGACCTTTTAAATGCAAACCAAACATAAATGTGCTTCACATTGTGCGTAACATATATCCACAATCTGTTTCTCTTTATAGTAAATGGAAAAAGAATCAATCAGAGAGAAAAAAAAAGGTCTTAGACTGGGATGTTATCAATGCTTTATAAAAGCAGCATTTTCTCTCGTGCACATAATAGCAGCTGACATTTACACAACAAAGGTTAAATCTGTAACACTGCAAAGTCTAACTTCACTCGCCATATTAGAATCTACGAAAACCACCTTGAGTGTATAAACTGTAATTAAGGCAAACTCTGAGTGTCACCTTCCATTACTGAACCATTTAATAATCAGTGAAGTGTTCTGTGTAGTCTGCAGTAATTGCTAGCTGTGTAAGATATCTGCAGATGGTGAGAAATACAATTTTCTTAGTGTGGAAAAAGAATTGGCACAAAAAAAATGTCTACATGCAAAATTAAACCCAACCTGACTCAGTGGGTTATTTGAAGATATCAAATTATGCTGAAGCAAATAAGACATAAGTACAAAATGACCTGCATACAAATACTTTCTACTGTATATTTAGTCCATTTGTACATTTGAGAAACATTCATTTGTCTTCCACAGAGAAATCAAAAGCGCCAACGTATCTAAAGTATTACGACTTACTTAGACTCTGTGATGTTAGTTCATGATCAATACAGCCTTTCGACTTATTATTATCTCTTTTACATCCCACTGCTAAAATAACACATCTGTAAAACAATAGTACATGTCACATTTAAAAGCTAGTCATGCTTGCTTTCTTTGAGGTAGCACCTAAAGTCAGTCATGTTTTGTTAAACTACCCTCATTTTAAGTTAAGAAGCAAAAACTTATGAATATAAAAACGGTTTAAGATTTCTCAAACGGACATTAAAAAATGGAAAAAACACATTTTTCTCCTTATAGGAGTTTAAGAGTTAAAACTAAAATCATACAGTGTTGTATAAATGTGTTTCATGAGCCTTGATATCCAGTGTCCTGTTTCCACAGCCCTCTGCATCTGAGAGCCAACGCTCCTCTTCATCTCTGATAAACATCTTCCTCCTGCTTTTAGGAAGCAGCTGAGATTAAATCAGACCATTTCAGATGTGGACGGGGAGAAGCGACTGGCAAAAAACAGCAGCAGTCCCCCTCACATTTGGAGCTTCTTCTTTGAAAACCGTATGTACGTTTTTTTTCATCCACTTCAGATCTGTTTCATGCTTTGCCTTTGGACATGGCCATACGCTCTGACACACTTTTGACAGGAACTCCTTTGCGGTTCACTTTTACATGGATGAAAAGTGTAGCTGGGGACAGACTGGAGCCGTCTGCCTTCAACAGGTGAACGTGTCGATAGCCTGGGAGGAAAGAGTGGATCACACACACACATCATGAACAACATGTCACAAAGCTGACTCGACACATGACTGGAATGTAAGCTAAATCTTCACGGGCACCTGTGCGGAGGCTTGTGAAAGGCAAAGTGAACTGCCCCACAAAGTCATTTTTGGCAGCGTGATCGTGATCCTCCACTACAAAGCGCACCAGGGCCAGTTCAGGGACCTGCAGCTGGAAGCTCAGAGTGCAGTCCCACCGTGGGTTGAAACCTGTAGAGGGCGCACAAGAGCTATAAATACATCCAGTCATGCTTGTACCTTTGAAACAAACTGATCGTGGCGCTCGACAGGAAAGGCACCTCCAAAGACATATCTATGCTGCACAGACAGATATATAACATCTTATTGGCATCATTTGTCGCCTTCCAGCTTTGCATCATAACATGATCCAATAAGAACATGCTGCAGCTACGTTTGCGTTAAACATTCATCTGCTTTATTCTTGTTACTTTTAATCTGATTAATAAAATCTCTGCTTTACCATTGTTGTCAATGCGCTGGGTTTTGTCTCTGGCGTTATCAATAGCTACTCCGTGAATTTCCACCCACACTTGTGGATCCACGATGGAGCTCGCTTTCTCCGTGTTGATTTTCGGCAGCTGCTGTGCAGATATAATCTGAAAAACAAAACTAATCAGTCTGTGCTGGAATTGTGATCAGAAGTGTATCAAAATTATATTCCGAGGCTGAAAAAGCCAAAAATGTAGAAATCTCCAGACAATATTTTACAATCTGGACAGCACATAACATCTCTATCTACGTGGCAGTTAGCAAAAACCAATTGAGGGACAATGTAATCTATCTTTCTGTATGAAAAAGAAAGCTTTTAAGATTGAGGAAATGATGATAATGACAATAATAATGATAAGAAATTGTCTGAAAGTAAAATGTCAAAAGCAGTGTGGGTTCATCTCTTCACCCACATGATTCAGTTGTAGAACTACCTTTAGCAGCAACAAGGTGAAGTAATCACATTCTGTATGATGTTTCATCACTATAGAAGAATTTTGGGTCACTTTTCTCTACAGTGGCACTTCACTACATTCACTCATACACAGCTTATACATGGTCTGACTGCTGCATTTCAGTCAGGTTGAGGTTTGGAGTTTGACTTGAACTTTGCAGCACCTTGATTTCCTTTTATGTTCAGGATCATTTTCTTGTTCCATGATCCAATTTCAGCCAAGTTTTTTGCCGTCAGACAGAAGGCCTCACATTTGACTCTGGATAAATTTGGTATAAGACGAATTCATGACTGCAAGGTGTCCAAGTTCTGTGGCTGTAAAACAAGCCCAAATCTTCAGCGCTCCAACGCTGTGCAAGTTAGAAATAAAAAGGTTTGTTTTCTTTTTCAAAAACGGTAGATGATAGGCAGTAAAAACAAGAGTTAAATAAGGAAAGAGAATCCTGCGTTTCTGTAAAGGTTAATCAACGGGTAACAACTCACTCGTATAGTCAGTTGGGTGGGGGTGTGACCAGGGCCTCCGCCTGTGTTCTCTGGATTAAAGCTGGATGTGGTGCTGCATAAGAAGTTGGGTTTGAGGATGTATCCACAGCGACCGTTGGGGAGGAAACGACCCTGGTTGAGGTCCATCTGCTCGCCGGGTGTCTGGAAGTTCAGAGCCACTGAGCAGCATAAGGAAAAGAGTTGAGTCAGTAACATTGCCAAGTCTAAATGCACATTTCCCCACAAAAAATAGCCCACCATAAAAACACACAAACTTACAGTCAATAAGTCAGTAAAAGAATCAATTATCTAAGAGAAATTTGCAGAAATGAGAGTCAGTGTGACATTTTTTTGCACTTACTAAACACTTTTCTTTTCAAACGAATTGACTTCATTTGCTTCCATCTGAACTGTTTTTTAATTTCAAGTTTCAAGTACTAACCCATCTGGCAGCCAACGTTCCACATTTCCTGAGGATCGTAGTTGGATGATTGCAGGCGCTGGCCAGAGGGGTAGATCCGGCTCAGCTGCCTGCTGTTGTGTCTCACAAAAAGCTTCCCTGCAAATGAAAAGACAGAAAAGAGCAAAGCAATGATCCACTGGAGGCTAATTAGACATTCTGCTGATCCAGCTGCATAAAAGACTTGAAATCTGCAGTCTTTTTTTCTTGCTTAATGCAATATCAAGATGCAATTATTTCCCCCTGACATACCTGAATCTTTGATGAGCCTGAGGGCATCATTTTCAGAAAAGGAAGACATTTCATTTGGAGGTATTTTAGATGCACTTTCAAACCCTTGGAAAGTGACACTCCTGCAGTAAACCACCAGCTCTGATAGCTCAGGGCTCAGTTTAGAGCAGACCTGGGAAAGAAAACATCAAACATCATTGTTGGATTGACGTAAATGCATCTCAGACTTAAGTATTTCTGAACCGACCTTTGCGGGATCCTTTTTGGGTGTGCTCTTGTTGGTGCTTACTAGTTCATCTTCAGAGCTCGAGGAGAAGCTGGCAAAACTTCCGTTCTTGCTCAGCTGACCCAAGTGAGGAGTGTGCTTCTTCCCCTTTACCAGAATACGCCCCCTAAGTTCCTGCAAGGAAGGTCATTGGAACAAATGACTTAATTAGAAAACCAGACACCCAGAGAGCTCTGAAAGAGGGCCCAGCTGTGTGTTTGTGTGGCCGTATGTGTGTGTGTGTGTGTGTGTGTGTGAGCACCTCGGGAGAAGGCAGTTCTCTCAGTGGCAGGTCACTCAGAGGCTTGTTGAGCAGTTTCCTGCCCAGGATGGTGCGGAGGTGCTTAGCCATGACTGCCTGCTGCTCCACAGAACAGTGATTCTCCAAGGACAGGATCAGAGGGTACGGGGACGCCTGCAGGGTGATATCACAGGCCAAACCTTACGCTAAGTAATTCAAATACAATCAGGCCAAATAAAAAAGATGCAGAACACAATATTCAAGCTACCTTGAAGGCATACTGGGCGATGGTTTCAATGACTTCCTTAAAGGGAATTTTAGAGGTGAGGGTGTGGCCGTGGTAGATGACAGGCTCGCCTTTATCTCCATCCCAGCAGTCCAGCTCCACACAGCGGCAGCCCTGATTCAGAGCCCTGACAGTAATAAAATACATTTGAAAGCACAGAGAATCCTTGTGGGTAGATTCTGGGATGGACTGCGGTTAAAAACAAGCTACTCAAAGATGTCTGTATACCTTATGTATGGCTCAGTGCTGCTGGCGCTGGTAACCTGGTCCTTGGTGAGGTATGTGTTGTGTGATGAGGAGATAAAGTAATGGGCCAAAGGGCAGCTCATGTCCTGGTAGATTCTGGCGTGGTCAGGGTTGAAGACATCATTCTCCCGAGACAGCATGTACATGGTGAAACCGTTCTGAGTCATGAACAGGTTCTTTTGAGCTGCAGTGAACATTTTTATCTTTCAGTGGTGTTATCTCTCATTATTATGGCATTTCTGCCAAAACACCTATGTTGGAATACAGGATCTGTGTTAACAAATTACTTATCGAGCTATTAATAGCTAACAGATTAGGTCTTTATCAAACCACTTTTTCTCATAAAATCAAAGTGCATCTGGTTTGTGCAGCAGCAGGATATGACCGTTATCTCTGCATCAAACATGTGTATGGTAAAAGACTAAATCATTGTTTTATCATAACATAGAAAATAAGTACAAAGTGTTTTCATAACACGTTGGAATCCACCTTTAATTCTCTGCTCATGGGAACCTACCCCAGTTGTTGAGCTCGTAGGTGAGAATCAGACTCTGAGCATGATTGAATGAGGCGTCCTCTCCTTGGTCTCCCAGGAAGTCCCGCAGCTCCGCAGTGGAAAGCACACAACCGTTACTTGAATGGTGTCTAAACACGGCATCCAGTTCAGGCCGCCGCAGCAGCTCCCTGCAGAACTCCTCAGTCTCTGTGTGATCCAGACGGCCATCGCCGGATCGGTCGCACCGCTGGGATTCAAGGGAGAAGGCATGAGTTGATAAAGACAGGCAAGGCTCATTTCTAAAGTAGATTGGTTTTGTTTTGGGAGTGCTTCGAATTCCCTGTGGGGAAAACATCTTTATAATAACACTATACAGCTGTGCACACTTTAAAAATATGAAGGGGTCAGTGTTAGAAATTTTATGGGCTGTAAGAGAGCGCTGGGGGGAATAGCAGGCAGTAATCCCCCTCAATGAAGACATAAATGGCTCTTCATATGTTATGGGAAAGATAAGAGGGAGGGGATGAAGGCGTGGAGGGGAGCTGGTGGTTGGATTGCCGCTGGGTCGGTAATTGAACACAGACTCTGGACTCCATGGTGTCAGAGAAATATAACACCACACTAACTTTATAATAAACAACTCTCCACCTCTAGGGCTGCACTCCCTCTTTTCATGCATTCTTACAGAAATCTGCTGATATCAGTTATTTTTAACGACGACAATATGGATCCTGAGGTCTCACACGACCCTGACCTTGAATAAAGAGTAGGCGTACTGCTCATTCAGGTCAATGTTGATCATCTGTAGCAGCCGTTTGACCTCGTCATAGCTCATCTTGCCATCTTGGTTCTGATCCGCTCGCCTCAGATAGCCACGGATCCAATTGTAGGGAGTTAAGAAAAACAAAACATGCCTGAAATATGAAGCTAAAAAGATAATGCAACCTTTGGACAGACTTACTTTACTGGATTATGTTTCCTTTTGAGGATTTGTCATGTAATATAACTGATTTTATTGGTTTTCAATTGACTAGAACGGGCGCCATAACTCTTAAAATTACTTCTTTTTTTCCTTCCTTTCCTGTTGGTTTAAGAGATAACTGAAGCCTGAGTTATTACAGTTTTTACCCATATACGTATACTAGGACATTTTTTTGTTGATGGTAAAATGAAAAAGAAGAGAAATAAACAGAGCAGTAGGGATGGTCATACATCTGATACCTACACTGACACCATACTCTATGAGGGACTATAATTCAACAGTGATAGTTGGACTATATTTAGGCAGAGCTTTTTTATTTTGTCCTTACTGCTCACCAAAGCTATGTTCAGGACGTGGGATGGCACATGTAATAACAGCCAGTCACTAGAGAAATGCTGACTCAGCTATATTTATGACAGGATATTGGTCCAGTTTTTCCTTCTGCGTCATGTTGGCCACGCGCTCCTTCAGTAAGCGGAGCCCTCGCACCCAGCGCTGGGCTTCGTCCGGACAGGGGGACAGCAGGTCCAGGCTCTTCCTGGCTCCTTTGAAGACCACAGTGAAGCATTGGTTCTCTGGGACCGACCCGGACAGCCGCCTGAGCGCCTCCGACTGGCAACCCTCGCGCACGCACTCCACCTCGGTCACCGCAACTGTGAGAGAAAGGCAAGGAGGGTTCAGCTTGTGTTCAAGAGTAAACAGCAGTGGGAGATCATGGCAACACGCGGAGCAGCTAAAGGTCGAGACTGAGGTGTTTTTAGGGAATCATAAATCCCATTAAGCAGAGGGACGTAACAGAGATGCTGCTGCTTCTACATGGGATCTTTTAACACACAAATCAAAGCCTAGATATTCGTTATGTTGTTTCTGTGCTCATTATATTTTTATTTATCCAAGTAAATAAAGCCGCTCAGTTCCTTGATCCAAAGATCAGCTTATTGAGAGCCTTTTATGAGGTGCACTGTCATCCTTCATTGTAATTCTGATGTTTGAGAGGAGACCACATGCTCTTTATGAAATTTAAGTCAAGCGAGGAAAGGGCTGACTCATTATTGGGTCACCTTTGAGGCCTGTGCTGGCAAGCCTGGAATATTGTTCTGCATTAATAGCCTTCCTGTACTCATACTTGAAGAAAATATGTTTCAGAACAGACAGCAGGTTTAAAGTCAGTGCTTCTTCAACTCTAACTGGTTAAACCGTCTCCTCTGTAACGTTAGCAGCCCAAACCATCACATTCTGGGGCCTAACTGGAAATGTTGCCCTGGGTCCATTATCACTCCAGTAACAAACTCTATTGTCAACATCTGTCCATAAAGGTTTCACCCATCCATCTCCTACCGCTTATCTGAGGTCAGATTGCTGGGGCAGCAGTTTAAGCAATGAAGCCCAGACTTTCCTCTCCCTGGCCACTTTTCCAGCTCACCCCGGAGGACCCTAAGGTGTTTTGGGACAACCACTCTGGTCTGCTCGTCTAGAGGCACTGTCCCCAACGTGCAGGCAATGCTGCAGAGGTGTGTCAACTGAGACAATCCCAACGGCATCCAGAGCCTTGAGGAACTCCAATTGGATCTCATTTACCCTGGGGGCCCCAGGGCCTGCCATGAAGTAGTTTTTTAACCACCATGGTAACCTCAGCCCCAGACATAGAAGAGCCCACCTCCAAGTCCACAGACTCTGCTTCCTCATTGGAAGGCATGTTGGTGGGATTGAGGAGGTCTTCGAAGTATTCTCCCTACTGGCCCACAACATCCCGAATCAAGGTCAGCAGCACCCCATCCCCACTGTACAAAATGTTGATGCACTGCTTCACCCTCCTGAGCAGCTGGATGGTGAACCAGAATCTCCTCGAAGCTGTCTAAAAGTCGTTCTCCATGGCCTCACCAAACTCCACCTACAATTGAGTTTTTGTCTCAGCGACTGCAGAAGCCGGATTCTGCTCGGTCTGCTTGTACCTATCAGCTGCCTCAAGAGTCCCACAGGCCAAAAAGGCTAGATTGGACTCCTTCAGTCTGGCTCTCACCACCGGTCTCTAACCAACAGGTACAGAGTTTACAGCCACAACAGGCACCAACTATGTTAAGGCCAGACTTCCAGTCAGCCGCCTCAACAATGGAGGCCATGAAAGGTTTGTAAGATAAAAAGCGTCTTTTCATTTCTTCTTTTTTTATCCACTGTTGATGTTTCAACTGGTGACTCTTACTCAGCTGTTCTCGTCTTTTAACCTTCTTCTTTAAACATCTTTCTTGATCTTCCAGGTATTTTACAGTCATAAAAATAAGGTGGCACCGGATGGCAGTTTCTTCCCATATGGCTTTATCTTCTCATTCTTACCTGTGCTTTACTCCTCAGTAGTATTTCAAAAGTGTTTAATGCATTTGAAAACTGTTTTACAATTTTTTACTTCTCAGTGTCAGTTGAATAAATCACTTTAATGTTTCATTTTACACAAAGCCCCCTAATAATTATGCACATTAATATAAAGTGTTAATCCCTTGAGGTTGCTCTCTCCCTTCTTCCACAAATGTAGACCTTGAAAATGATTAAAAAAAGAAAGATATAGTCTGTCTTCTAATAACAGTTTTTGATCATTTTGTCTGAAGGGAGTCACGGGTCTAAAAGATTAAAAAATTACCTATAAATACCACATTTTGTGGGACTTTCAGACCAGGAAAACTAGCCTGATACAAACATAAAGTGTTAGCCAGCTGAGTCTAAGACAACATATTTATACAGCACAGGAGCTGCTGTATTTCTACGCTAAGAAGCCTCGAGTGTGGCGATTGCTCTGTTAGGCAATAACCAGTGTCTGTCTTTGACAATGGCCTCATTCTCTCACTGGAGGCAATAAAAGCCTCTGCTCTCCACCTCTTCAAAATTACTCAACATTCCTCCTTTGTGGTTATCCCAGAGACGTGGCAAAACTGACATGCATGTGTGTGTTTGTGTGTAGAGTTGAACAGAGGTTTTAAGTGGTGCATCCTATGCCAAGTGTTTTTGAGCAGAAGAGACAACTTTGCACGACGACAGGCGTCAGATCAAACTGGATACGGAGGAGCGCCTGGAGCTCGTTAAAGAGGAACCAAGCCAAGCTTTCTTCACACACAGATTTGCTCCTGCTGGTGTGGCGTTATCAGTGTCTGTCCTCTGAAGTGATTGGCCTGCACTCACATAGTTGTCATGTTGTCATCGCTGTACGGACTGTTCCAACTCATCTGCTCGGCGTCTAATTCAGGCTGCCACACAATCAAAGACGGCCTTCACCACCAGCTGACACACAAACCTGCCCACCTCTCCCCACTCTGAAAGTCTAGCAGAGGGTTAACATTAAACCGCATTCCAGCATCAGCACAAACAGAGCAGAGGTGGGAGAGTCGAAGGTCAGGCAACAAGAAGGGCAATAAAAGAGGAAGGTACTGTTCTCATTCATGCCGGCTGACACTTTTCCACTTCTACATTTTTATTCCAAGAGAAAAATTAGCTGAAAAAATAAAATGGGAGATTTAAAAAAAAAAACAATTTTTTTTGCAGATCTGCAAAAACAATCAGATACAAGTCTTTGCCTTCCTATTTCAATCACTCTGCCAGCGTTTTGTGTTTGTGTAATTTAGGCCATCGCTGTGACTCTGAGTCGCTTTGATACAGCGAGCTCTAACAAGATGTGTCCTACATACTGTACTGACATCCTCCAACTGATTCCCTGAATAACTCCATCAAAGGTGTTAGTACGTTCCCTCTTGCTGCAACTCAACATCTAATTGTATAAAATTCTTCCATCACTATTACCACCTTTACAGAGAAGAATTTCACATGTGATCCCATATACTTTAGCACACACGAAAGACATATTTTGCACATGGGAAATATGATTTTCAAGGTCATAACATGTGAAATCCATATAAATGCACAGGAAAGCCATGCAGATTCCCATGTGAAACTCATAATGTGTGAAAACCACATAATAATATGTGAAACCCATGCAATTTCCCATGAGAATGTCGTATAATGATGATAAAACCCAAATAATCATGTGATGTGAAACCCATTTAACATGTGAAACAGCTATAACATGTGAAACCCACATTATCACATGTGAAACACATGAATTCCCATGTGAAACCTATAAAATAACATGTAAATTCTCATGTGAATCCCATATAACATTTGAAACCTACATCATTTCTCATTTGAAAGTCATATAATCATGCTAAACCCATATACGTAATCACATATGATGTGAGACTGGTGTAAATTCCCATGAGAAGCCCATATAATAACAAGGGTTTGAGGTGTGATTTATGGGTTTCACATATTATTACTATGAAAATGTTCCAAAGCCACATGTAGATTTTCTGTAAGAGCATATTAGAGAATAACTACACATTTACAATTTCATTTATTTGACAGAGGATGCCTTAAATACTGTGGCAGGGAGCATATCAAAGAATCAAAAGAAGGCAACTCCTCACACAGTAGAGAAATATGCAAGCCATAACATGAACAAAGTAGAGAAAAGGGCGTAAGATAAAGCAGCTCAACAACTCTGAACAATGTGTAAGCGAAATGAGCGCACTGACTCGCGTCCCAGCTTGTACTGGGCTGGTTGAAAGTCTGCTACCTTACTTCCTTGAATCTAGTTTTCTTTCACTTTTATGTTTATCTGATATTGGTGGAGTTTCCTTCCCCTTTACAATAAAAGACAAATTCCTGTTTCTGAGAATGCTCAATCTCAGAGCTCTTTCCTCCTCACATCCTATAACTTCCTTTTCCTATTGGCTCATTGTCTCACAGTCCACACACACAGCTCAACACTCACAGCTCAACACTCTGAGAACTAGGGACCATGAAACAAACTTACATGTCTGCTGGGATTTGGCTTTGCGGGAGCTCTTGGTGGACTCGCACCAGACGGTGAGTCCATCCTCCAGCAACCGCAGGCTTCTGCTCTTTTTCCACCTCGAAGAGCGAACTTTTACCATACTGGAGCCTTGCATCATAACACGGATATCTTCATTGTCCAAAAGCTCTGGAGAAAGCACACAAGCAATAAAAAATGGCAAATGTTAACGTGTGAATGGCTCAGTTTGACATTGACTTGTTTTGCATAAGTTTAAGGCCCATAAATTCACGCTGTTTGCTCTTAATTCCATATAGACATTATTTCTTTTCTAAAAAGTAGTTTTGATGAGTCTTTTTTGCTGTTTTTTCAAATTTTGAGTGAGTTTCGGATCATTATTGTTATTTTGTTTTGAGAGTGGGCGTTTGTTTTTATAATGACTAACTGATTCAGCTACAGCACAACCCTCCAAACAGACCTCACATTTGTCAGACTGACCTGCCAAATACAGCCACCAATTCTCTGCTTACACCCTAAACCTGCAGGCTATGTTTTCATAAACAAACCCTGAAGGACATAACCTGAGCTTTAGATAAACCTGTGGAGGAAAGCGAGTCTTGAAAAGTGACTTTATGCTTTGGAAAAGTAAATCTCCTTGAGCTTTTTTTCCAGTCAAGACTTCATAAAAATGAAAAACATACTGTAAGTTACAGAAAGAAACTGAAGAGAAATTGATCGCTGGGGTGTAACTCAGTCATGATCGGCTGTAGATTTATTTCGTGAGCAAGCAGCAGAGGAAGAAGCTGCTTAAAGTTGTAGAGTTTTTTTCTGGTTGGTTCTTTCATATTGAAAATTTATTGAATAACTCAGCTTTGGTTGGTAAAAAAGGTTGTTCTATTTGTATTTACAGGACCATTACACATGATCTGGAGAGGATTAAATAATGATAAAGTAACACCTAAAGCAGAGGTTAAACAAATGGTCAATTAATACATTAGTGAATGAGGAGAAAAAGTAATCAGAAAGGGTTTTATCAGCTGAAATGCATTTAATGGGTTTTAAGTTTTCCTTTTTTATGTTAGAATATTCAATATTTTCATTTTGAACTTTTGGCAGGGTGAAACAAACAACCAGGAAAATGAATCATTATGGGCAGTATTCATACTTTTTAATTGATTCATGTAAAAAAAAAGAAAGAAGAAAAGACAAAATCAATAGTAGGATAACTGGTACGATGCTTAAGATGATTTCAGACGGCAAGGCTTGCAAGTATTTACAAGCCAGCCTCTCTGATCTCATTCCAAAGGTTCATTATACAACATATCCACACAGGCTCAAAGTGCAATCCAATACTGTGGCTTTCCAATACTATCATGAAATTCCAATACTCATTTTAGCATGACTTAAATGTTAAATTCTGCACAACCACATTTCCCAGATTTGAAACTCTGTGTAGAATGTGAATGAAAACATAATAAAATGATTAGCATTTCTTAGAAAAATATCTTATTCACAACAGAGCATAGAAAACATATTTCATGTTGAAAGTGAGACATTTTACGATTGCATGGAAGATATTAGCTCATCTTGAATTTATGGCAGCAAACAGGTTTTTTTTAAAAAAAGGAAAGGAGCAACAAAAGGCTGGAACATTAAGCGGTAGGAAAAAGATGCGGCAGGAAGCATGTGTTGCAATGTGTTGAATAACAACAGGTCAGAAATATGACTGGGTATACAAAGAGCACCTAAGAGAGGCAGATTCTCTGAAGTAAGAGGTTTTAAGGAGTCAGACAAAAAAAATCTAATTATGGAGAAATTTCATTAGTCATAATGTAATACTGCAAAGAATACTGGAATATTCCATGATTTAAAGTACTTATTACCATTAAAAGATTTAGAGAATCCAGAGACATATGTATACAAGGGACATGGCCAACAATGAATTTAGGATGCCTGTGATCTTCAGGCTCTCAGGAAGCAGTACATTTAAAAGGGGCATGATTTGTCATGGAAATCACAGCATGAGCTCAGGAACACTTTCACAAATCAGTCTGTGAGCACAGTTTACTGTAATATTTACAAATGCAGGGTAAATCTCTTTCATGCAAACAAGAAGGTATATATGTAAGGGATAATGCCCGATGAGGTGTCCATTATCAGAAATGAATGGACGACGCGGAGGCGTGAAACGTCCGACGCGAAGCGGAGCGTTATGTTATGACTTTCTATTGCCACGCCGTTGATGGTGAAATGCGACAGAGATACTGGCATGTCCATCATAGTAGCATCTGAAGGATGGAGATTTAACATTACTGGACTCTGACCACTGCTGGTCGACAGGCTGGACGACAACATGTTGCTTCATTCTTGAAGTGTAAATACACTGAAGTACATGATGTTGTTGACCTCGTTTTTACTGTTGTATAACCTTGTTTTGATTCACTGTTATGAGAAATGTGCCAGTAACTC
>JAOXYM010000022.1:19443836-19479499 GCA_028567055.1 Leptatherina wallacei | reverse complement strand
TTGTATGTAAAGCACCTTGAATTGTCCTGTACATGAAATGTGCTATACAAATAAACTTGCCTTGCCTTGCCTATCATTTTATAATAATCATTCATTCTTTGTTCAAACTCAGTTACATCCCACAGAGATTAAATCATTTTACTCCACTCATAAACACTCTAGTACCAAACAATTAAAAGGTCAAGTACAAGAAATATTAACACCAGACTCAGATTTAGTCATGTGAAAAAAGGAAAACTCTCTTTTTCAACAAGCAAATAAACACTTGATCCCCTTTGAAAATGTTCCTTTAATCAAGGTGACACACAAACAAGTGATATGCAGGTGAGATTTTGAAGGTGTAATCAGAATCTATATGCACAACAGGGGGGGGGGTGGAAGTTGGCACGTTAACTCATTTATTGCATCTTTAAAACCATCAAATCTATAAAATTAGAAAAAGGAGTGTCAGATTAGATGTTAAACTTTGTTGAAGAGTGATGTATGGATGCTGTTGTGTACACAACTCTAATATTTATTCTCTTTGCTACTTAGTGTAATGAGTTTTCTTCAGAAAAAAAGATTATTGACGTCTCTGTCTAATTTAAAATGAAACCCAGTTTATTCAAGACTGGCCATCCCAGCAAAACTGAGCACAAGGGCAGAAAAGAAGTCTATAATGTCATCAATCTGCAGGAAACTGCATGGGAACGTGGGACCTGGTGAACATAAAGGGCTTTTTTAATTGGAAAAATGCACTTTGATTTCATTTGTCTTTATTAAAAGAAACAAAGTTCACTTCACACTAAAGGGTGTTTTTACAGGAGGTCCACATCGAGGTGGAAATGTTATGGTCCTGGGTTGCTTCGTAGTCTATTACTAGAAGCTTGCAGACATGAATTCATCTATTGATCAAACCAATTTTTTCCAAGTTTTCTTGATAAGCCATCAGCTGACACCTGAACACACTCAGCTGATTAACAAGCTGCCACACCTGTGAGCATCATAGTGCCACGCTACTGATGCTAAAAATCAATGTATGCTTTTTAATGTTAACCTTTAGCTGACACAACAGGTAGCTGCTGGTAGCTACAAGATAGATAAATACTTTATTGACCCCACAGGAAATTTAGGATTACAACAGCTGTTGGAAACACCAGAACTGAACGCATGTCTGTGCTGCATCGATTGTTTTGCCTTCAGCTGTAATTGATTGTTTAATGGAGTCTTGTTAGAATGAAGTATCACATTTATTCAACTTTTTCTTACTTTTGTTAAAATAACAAATGAACTGGTCTTTGTGCGTTTTGATTCACTTATTGAATGCGTCGACCATCTTTGAGTCCGAACCAAAGTCACAGCCTCTTTGATGCTGCGTTGCTTTCATCAGCTTGTGGTAACATCCGTCCCATTATAACAGGCTTACGTTAATACCGGGACCAGCAGGCAGGGATGCATTTATTTCACTTTAATGTTTTATTTTTTTGATGAGAAATTGATTGGTTTTTATTGGTTGCCCATTTGCTAAATAGTAAAGAAAAAAAAGGTAATTGGACTGGTTCCATACAGCCCTTTCTAGCCTTATTCACCTGCTCCT
The DNA here is from genome assembly GCA_028567055.1 of Leptatherina wallacei. NCBI lineage: Eukaryota > Metazoa > Chordata > Actinopteri > Atheriniformes > Atherinidae > Leptatherina > Leptatherina wallacei. The sequence continues at coordinate 19,477,923 of JAOXYM010000022.1, read as the reverse complement.
ACACGTACCTATACAGCATTTATTGGTCTATAAAGTGTTACATTGGAGGCAACGTGGGGTTCAGCGTTTCACCCAAAGACACTTTGCCATGAGGTCTGGGGAAGTCAGAGATCAGACCACTGACCCTCTGACAGGCAAATGACCACTCTTTTTCCTGAGTTACAGCAGCCCTCCAGTGTGTGAGGCTAAAATAGCCCAACAACATATATCAGCCATTAGCCAGAGAAAACCCCAAATTAGTTGACCACTACAAATTAGCACGAGTAGAGAATGTAAAATGATCTCTTCAAAAGCTGAAGAAAAACAGGAAGACTCGAACACTATCAGAATCGCAGCGGCCCAAAATGAAGAAACTGTGCTTTATGGAAGGGCTGAGTCAAAGCACAGTTCTATCTGGGGGGGGGGGTTGAAACATGTAAAACATGCAAGAAAATCCTGAAAAATCCCACAACTGCCAGAAGTTTGCAATTTTTCTGCAGAATCACACACATCTGTTGATATCTTCTCTATAAAATCATTAAAAATGTTAATTTCATATAGTTTAAAATCATGTTTACAAGACTTTTTTGGGCAAAATTATGGCCAAATTGTGTATTCTGAAATGATAAAACCTTAATCTTGACCTATAAAGATTTGATTCGGTAGACTGTGCTGTTCCATCAGCCTCCAGTCAGATCATTTGTGAATTTGCACATTCGTTTCAAAGTCATGCATGTTGTTTGTGCAAATCCTGAGCTCATGCAGCCCGTTTGTTTTCACAGGAAACTTACTGATCTGCCCCACAGTTAACAGCAACACACTGCCGGCAGCCTCATATTCTCTGAAATTAAACATCCCCTGAGACGTCTGTGGCAGACGTGTGAGTTTATCTGATTCAAACATGGATTATCTCAAAAACTAACAAATCTCTGCCTCACAGGTCACATCCATTGCTTTTGTCTGCGGGGAAAAGGATTACAGCAAGTGAGAAATCTTCCCACGAAAGGAAGTCGAAGCAGTCCTGTGACACCACATGACATATAACCTTTGAGCTCGATTAATCTGCAGATGACAAAACGGCGTTTTTCCTTTTGATGTTAGTAAGGATTTAAAAGCGGGGCTGAGGCTGAAGGCCACTTGACTTATTTACGATGACACATGCTGGTAAAGAGTCAGGTGGGTTGGTGATGGGTGACCTCACTCACTTCATTATTTTGTATTAGCAGGAGAGTCAAATATAGTCGGCCGTCGCAGATGATATTTTCAGGAAGAGATACAGTTTCAAAGCTGAAGCATCAGTAATGCTTCAATAAGTGTCTGCATAGTGTTAGGACGTGGTCTGGAACCCATGTGTGCCTGCAGGCTGCAGAAGCATTCACATCCAGCAGCAAATTAGTCCTTCAGACTAGAATGAGTTGGTTTTCTGACTGCTAGTATCTTTGGGGTGCCAATACTGAATGATCTATGTCAACCATAGAGGGAGAAAATTCCCTTTTTATAGGCTAACTGGGTCAAATGTAACATGCAGCATCAACTGTGGTCCAGATTTCCAGACACTCAGCGTCTTGTCAGAAAATCTGACAGGTGCTCTATGGCTGCTCAGCAGGTGTCTATTTTTGGGGTGAGGTGTGACTGTTGCTTAAGAGGGTCTGCGTGGCGGGTCAGCAGCAGGCTGTGATGGGAATGGAGAGGAGCCTGAATCGCAGCAGTGGGACATGAATACATGATCATTTTAAAGTACACCCACACACTTAAAGCTCCAGCTCTGTTTGGTGTGTCATTGACCTGCTATTATCTGCTGATGCCTTGTGAACTGTAAACAGCTATGAGACAGCAGAGTTTACTTGTTTCTGAAACTAGATCAAGTCGTCTGAAGGGAATTAAATGAAATGTGTGGATAAAGGGTTGAACTAGGCGATCTTCTTTTTAAAAGAGATGCAACAAATAAAACGCTTTGAAATGTGATTCCCCCCCCAAAAGAAAAAATAATAATAATCAAGGAATATCATAAAGTCGCTGAAAACAAATAAGTTTACAGATTTTTGGGAGACAAACTGAGCTTTGGTTTGAGCTCGCGCAGAAGGGATTTATTATGCAGATTTGCTTACCGAGCCTCCTCATGGGTTCCGTAAGCTTCTCCGCCACTTTGCTCCTCTGCTCCCTGGAAGTGGCGGTCGGTGACTTACCGCTGCCCAACATGTTTCTAACTTTTAAAAAAAAAAAAAGGCAAAAAAAAGGCAACAGCTTCTCTGCTCGGGACTTGCGTCTTTACTCTGTGTATGGGGATGCAGGTGTATTTGAGCTCCCCGGAGAAAGAGACAGCTTAGAGCAACATATATTCCTTTTCCACATGTGAAAGTGTCCCTCCCCGGCCCCTGCTGTACACGCCGGGGCGTAACATGACTCCAAACAAGGCGACCGGTTCAGACTGACGCCCTCCTCCTCTTCTACCTGCTCCTCCTATTGCACCAACAAACAGAGGAACCCGGATAATAAAATGGATGGATGGTCAAGTCCCTCTTCAGATACTATGACCTTTTAGACATGGTACTACTTTCTTTTAAAATCAGAGTTTTTCGACCTTTTTCATCAGCTTGTAAATATTGACAAAGTTGACATGTTTCTTTTTTTTTTGTCAGTATTAAACACACTTAACCTTGATTTATGGGTTTAATTATACCCCCCCCCCCCCCATAATTCTAAATAACATTGTTCAATGATGGAGGCTCATACATAATCCTTTATTAGCCACTTCGAGATGCAGCTTGCATCTAAGTCCTAAAAGTACAGTATGTGTATTTACAAGTATATTATAGTTACCTCTAAACTGCAGGCTGCCATCAGAGGATGCAAGCAGCCAATCTTTTCATCCAGGTAAGAACTTTAGGCCTTTATTGGTTAAAGATTATTCTTAAAACATGACTTAAAGAACTGAAACATTGTGAAAATTATTAGCCTTTTTAATTTTTTAATTTTCTATAAAATTATCAATGGCAAATTACTTTAAAAAAAAAGTAATCCTAATCTTTATGCTGGTGAATAAGGCGGCAGCGCCCCCTGTTTGTGATTTGTATGAACTTCTAGCTTCAAAAAACAATCAGCTCTCTAATGCTAAATCCATCTTCTACGGCCTATATGTGCAGATGTCCTCTTGGATTTTGGGGGTTGTGCTGTATGAAAGAGAAAATCAACACTCCTGTTCACATTGCCGGAGCATTGGCTAGAAAAACCTAATCAAAACCAAGTGATGGAGTTATCACAAAGAAAGGGTTCAGCTGGGTGGTCTGGAGAACTGGTCCTGCCCAACAAGAGCATGAAATGCAATCTTCCCTGATCCACAACCATCCAACCTGCACACACACACACATACACAAAAGCAGGTTTGGGAGGTTGTGCAGAAGCAGGTTAAGGTGAAATGTTTCTTTAAATTAAAGCAGCTGGTGCATCTAGTGTTTGTTTCACAAAAGCATCCCTCTACATTCGCTTTCTTGAAGAAATCCTCCTGCCTTTGACCGGCATTAGCCTAAAACACTTGACATCTTTCATTTCCTCTCAATAGCTGCAACAACCATGTTAGACAGAGTGAGAGATTAAGTCATGCCTGCTAATCCTCACAGGCTGTGATCTATGCAGGAGTAGCTTTGGTTGTGTAGCTGCACCGCTCCTTGCTTTGACAATATGGGAAACCCAGACCATGATTTCCCAATCTTACCAGTCATTAGGTTTCTTATTAACTGGAACGTATCACCTTTTCCCCCCAAAGGAATCCAAGTTCAGCTTCCTTATTTGCTGGAGCTGAAACTCACCCTGCTTCTATTAGTAGAAACAGTGTGCCTGTGTTGTTTCTAGCCATTGGATTCCTGTTGTTTACAAGTGTTAAAGAGGAGACCAGTCACTCGCAGGAAGAGGTCACAGGCTGAATAGCCCATTTCTTCCATTAATGGCAGCAGAATGCTTTCTGAAAACTGTCAGGAAACTGTATATATAAATAAATATGTTTGTGTGTAGACATGACATGCTATCTATGCATGGACAGCTAAGGATGAAAACAGTAAGCTAAATTTAAAATTAACAGTGGGACGTTTGGTTCGTATGTATGAAAAGCATTAAAACAGAATGTAATACAGATCATAACACACAAGGTTGCACTAATTACATGGATTTATTTGGTACACTTCTTTTTTGGAAAATCACACAATGGCTCCATAAAAGCTTTGAAAATTACAAGAGTCGATGGTTAATTTTTACGAGTAACATTAAACGAGGGTTTGCAAATCATCGGTAAACTACAGAAAAGCTTCAGCGTTGCCTTAGAGGATCAGGCTCCGTCTACTTTCTGAAAATATGCCTGTAAATCGGAGATCTCTCATAACTTACTAATACAAACATATACTGTTTTTCATTTGCTTACGTAACATTATCAGCTCTGGGTTGGATTGTTTGGATAACACGCAAAAATGTACGAACGAAGATGAGCGTAATAATTCTGAAAAGGAACTTGCAATGGAAATATTACAATTCAGAACATAGACGGACCCACAGACAACACGTTGGCCTAGTTAGCATATGGCTACATTATCAATGGACTTCTCCTGGAAGTGTTATTGAATTTCATTTGTATCGTTCACCGAAGCGGTATTGATAGGCATGAAATGAGACAAAGAATACCCATAACTTTTTTTAATATATGTTTCGTTAACTTTTAATCGCGACAAAGCAGGCAACGTAGCACGAGCTAGTTAGCGTTAGCTAGCCTAGCATTTATAGTGTGACGTTTTTTTGTGGTCAAAAAAGGCCTCAGCCAGAAACTATTTCCTGTGAGAGATTATGACGCCCAAGCTTTAGGTTGGTTTTCTAATAGTGCATATGGCTTCACGTTACATGGATATGATGGAGTGTTTAAGTTTACGAAAACCAAGGAGCGCACGTTCGCCAACCAACGTTAACGCTTAGCTAACGTTAGCTAACTTATCCTTAGCTGTTAGCACGAAACAACCATGTAAGCACTGCATTATTGGGTTGCGAAGAAAACCCCGAAACTGATCTACATCACTCCGTCCACTTGTAACAGGATTATTGAGCAAGTGTGAGATCGCCTGACCCACCCTTGGACAACGAGGGACTCGGAGATGTGATCGTACCGGCAGCTTCACAATAACTGTCGTTTGTTTACGCTGATTCCACATTTCGCCCAAGCCCCAACCCCTCAACGTATTACTCCGCATAACCTACAATAATAAAAATGGAACATAAAATGAACCTAAATGGCCAATAAAGGTCAGAGTTGTATGCACATGTGCATGAAATATGTTGTCATTAACAAAACGGGCTAATATAGTTATTTTCTAACAAGAACATTTAAAACGGACTATATTCCGTAGGGGGATCGCTTCATTTAGGCTGAAACGTAGGAGGTTTACATTATGTCATTGAATCTGTCTCAGGTTTTTCTTAAAAGATAACGATAAAATTAACATTTCTAAATACAGATTACCTTAATCTGTTACTTGTTAAATATTTTGAATTTTGAAACCATTTAATCTAACTTGTATTTCGTAGTGTGTGTAGTTATAACCCCTTCATTTCTAAATAGTAACGTCCACATAAATGCCCGGGACTGCTTTTTTTGTGTGGATTACGTATCCTGATTGAGTATTGAACTGCCCAATCAGAAAATAATTCAAGCTTAGCAACAGCAAAGTGATCTCCTTGTCCAATCAACTAAGTGGAGGGTGGGCTTTATTGCGCTCTGGATCCTACCATTTGATTGGTCAAAAATCTAATCAGTTATGCTAGACTTGTGGACAATGTAGTTTAGTATTGGCCTCTACACTGATTCTTACAGTAATTAAAACGACATATCCCACAATCCATCTGGCGTGGCGAGCGGTAGCATGCGCACGACTAGAGGCGGAGCTGCTATATAAACACGAGCTCCCTCTTCTTCTGTAGCACACTGGACACTGTTGTGATGGTGAAACGCTGTCTTCGGGGGAGCGATAGTACTGACAGCACTGAAACAGTTAATGGTAGTTAGCGACAGTTGCTCTGACAAACCCTTGGAGGAGTAACAAGTGTTTACTGTTCGGAACTTTACTTTTAATCTGTGGAACTTTGTTTTCAAACATCAAAACTCAACTTCCTTTTTTGTGCTTTAAATTAGCACTGGAGTACTTAGTTTTGTTGTTTTTTTGTTTTTTTTCTAAAATTCGTTTACCGTTTTTTAACGAACTTTGAAGCACAGTTTTAAGACCATGATCGTAATCTAAAATGCGCTAAAGTGGAGCCATCAGAAGGGATCGCGAGAATGACAGAGCCAGCGGAGCAGACCCATCACCTGGAAACTTTGGGTAGCCCATCAGGTGGGAGCAGCGGGTACGCGTTGGAGCATCTCCCAGCCAGCAACCATCGTGGAGCAGTGGGCGGCGACAGGGGGCGACAAAGAGAGCCGAAGCAGCAGCAGAGGCGGCGGGCGGAGAACTGTGTGGATATCAACACAGGCAAGTTATGGCAAATGAAAATCGGACAGGGGGAGGTGTGCCCTGTCTTAGCAGCCGGAAACGAGTTCTCGAAGTGCCAGAATGCAACTCAGCTTCACCAGAAACCCGGAGGTCTTCAAGCGGCTGATGGTAATCACAGTCCACGCGGGAAAAACGGCGAAGACCGACCGCTGCAGGAGACTTTGAACCAGGTAGGAGTGGATAGTTTGCTCATCGACTCAGACACTGGCACAGATTCGCGTCTGGGGAAGAAGAGGCACAGGCGCAGGACCTCCAAGAAGAAGCGCAACTGGAAACCTTACAACAAACTTTCATGGGAGGAAAAGAAAGCCCTGGAAGAGAGGGAGACTGTTCGAGCTTCACGGATGAGAGAGGAGATGTTCGCCAAAGGGCTCCCAGTTGCGCCCTATAATACCACCCAGTTCCTGATGGACGAGCACGACCGAGAGGAGCCCGACCTCAACACCGAGACCGGGGTCAAACGGTCCTTATCGGTGGTCGGTCGCATGGAAGACACCGGCAGCGAAGAAGACCTTTTTGACAACGAGGAGGAAGAGGAGGATGACGGGAGCGGTGGAGGCAGCGATGGGATCGGGAGGCCCGGGAACGCAGGTGGGGAGTTTCTCCAGAGAGACTTTTCCGAGACCTACGAGATGTATCACGTGGAGAGCCTGCAAAACATGACCAAGCAGGAGCTGGTGCAGGAGTACCTGGAGCTGGAGAAGTGCATGTCCAGGCTGGAGGAGGAGAACAACCGGCTGAGGCGCGCCATGGAGCCCGGAGCCGCCTCGGAGAACTCCCAGGGTCGGCTCAGAGAGATGGAGCTCGAAGTGGAGAGACTGAAAGCCGAAAACTCTGAGCTGCTTCTAAAGACTCAGCCCAGCAAAGACCGGGGCCAGGTCGCCCCAAACTAAAGGACACCACTCTGTAGAGGGGGGAAAGGTAAAAACAAGGGACTGCTGCATTTTTTTCTTTTTCTTTTTAAAAGTGTCACCAGTTTTCTGTAATCAGTCTGTCATCTGGACAAAGAAGTCATTGCACTGCGATGCAAAAGCCTACTTGACGTTTTCTTTTCTATCTGGACTGTTCCGGTTTTTTTTTTTCAAGAGGAAATGTAAATATTTCAAAATTTAAGATTCATTTTTATAAAGAGGAGGTGTTTAATACCAGATTATTATTTTTTTTTTCCCTGGTCAACTTTCTAGGTAGGCTATATCCATTGATAAACTTTTTCATGTTTTTAATTTAAAACAAATAAATAAAATATTGTATGTTGCATTTTCTCCTCCAGACATCAAATGGGAAACGACAGTGAATTAGGCCTTAAGACTTATTAACTCTCCTTTTTTTTTTTTTTTTTTTTTTTGCAGAAGTAAACTCCAGAGTGAACGTTTTAACAGTTGTGTGTAAACATTAGTTAAAATAAAGAAAGTTCTGATTTAAAGGTGTCATGTGTTGTAAGGGGGGGGGGGCTGGAAGCCCAGGAAGCTGTCAATAAAAGCTGTAGTGAGGAACTGCTCTCCATGGCTTTTTGTCAGATTACAAATGATCACAAGGCTTTTTTTTTTTTCTCTGAATGGGCCAGTCTACACCAGTGGGCTCTGAAAAGGAAGACTATAGGGGACTTTAGCAGTAACCTAAAAGGAGGAGGGGGCGGGGGGGGATCTTATGACGGATAAATTTATGGAATATTTAATGCAAAAGGAGCAAAATAAGTCCACTGCATTCTTTAGGGATCAATTATTTTCTTAAAAAGCCAATTTCTTCTATAAATTGCAAGTTTTTAGATTAATCAATTTTAATGGATATCCCAGCAAATTTTCACAGAATGCACACGTGCATAACGTAAAGGAAAAGTCTCAAGTTTCCTTCATGTCAAAAGAAGGGGGGGGGGGGTTCTGTGCCAGAAGAACTGACACTTTATCTATCTGCAGCCTCTAGAGGGCGTCATTCAGCTTTTATTTCAAGTCCCCTGCAAAAGTGTGTGTGTGTCTTACAATAAAAATAAAACCACAAAGTCGTCTCAAAATGCAAACGCGGCCGTTTTAAACATAGTTCTGTTTATTTACATCATATAACCTTTAAAGCAAACAGCGATGAGGGAAATGGGGTTTCAGGCGGACAACCTTTTTAGTCCAGTCATTTTACATATTAGTTATACTCCAAAAAGCAATTCCAAATGTACACAATACAATATGTTACATATTAAGATAGTATGTACAAAAAAAAAGAAAAAAAATTAAAAATACAACAATGAAGACATTGGGTAAGATCACATTTCAGACGAGACACACACACTGATGAGGTTTCCTTTATGATGAAGTCATGGGCTTTTTGTTCATCTTAAGGAAATTGGATGTTATCCGGCATGGCCTAAATGTGGTTCAAGGTTAGGGCTTGTTAGGTGTACCATAGTCACACACTGTGGATTTACTAGGCAGAGAGAGATGACCTCAGTTTAAGAAAAAGCAGCTGAGAGAATAACTATGCCTTTTTCCCTCTTAGCAGCATCAGTAACAGCTGTTAACGCCTCTGTTCGAGGCAAAAGAGAGTGCATAGATGTGTCCTTGGCTTGAAGTGTGCTTTTCTTTACGGCCTCTCGCTGAGTGTGTTTGTAGGTTAATGCACACATCTTTGGGTCTGTTGCCTTAGCTGAGCCACGGTAGAGGAGGGGAGAGACCCAGAAATGACTAAAAAGGAAATGGAAAGATAAGAACCGCGCATGGCACCGCAGAACAAAAACACATTCCAGAAATCAGGCACTTGTAGAAGAATCTTGAGGTAAAACGAGACTAGAACTTATTTATTATTCTCATTCTTCACTGGGTTATTTGGTCAGACAAAAAGCAACAACAACAAAAAAAGTTGCACCTTCTGTATGTGGTTGGTTGTCTTGGTTCCACAGTCAGCGCAAAAGAAAGAAACATCAGATGTTCATGTTAGATAACTTTCTGCTTTTAATTCCTCCATTGTACCATTTACCCCCAGCCAGGGAGGATTTATTATAAACCTGACCTTATGGAAAACTCCCCGTCATGTCTCCCCAAGGTAAGAAATGTGTTGACAGACGAACCCCTCAAAGGGGGGGATGCCCTGAAAACACGAAGATCCCAAACGACAGAGGCGATAAAGTCGCCGGTGTTATGTTCTGCTGCATCGTTTTCAGCGTCTCCGTGACAAGAGGATACACACTTTTGTCTCGAGCTCGGTAGATATGAGCAGATCTGTGGATGCAATGCTCAGTAATCCCGTAGATGAAGAAGAAAAACGGCGGCCATCAGCGCGCTGAGCCGCCCGCAACTCTTCCAATATAATCTATTAGATTACCTTCGATAACCTGCTACATGTAGTTTCTGGACAGCTCTGTACTCGCTGAAATCACAACCACTAAATCATTTTTTATTACACAACATCACGAGAGATTAAGGTATTCACAGTGCTGTGAATCAGAGAGAAAGGCCATCTAAGAAATAAGGAGCAGGTTTCGTCATGTTTGTCTCCTCTTTGAACAGGTACGCCCAAGGGGTTCAATCACATAGAGATACTTTTTTTTAAATTTTAATACAAAATATTTATATAATATATATATATATATTGAATATGAACAAAAAAGCATATATTAAGGGAAACATTTCAAGTAATATCTTGAAAGAAATGTCTGTGCACTTGTATGCACAATTTGTAAACCATAAAAAATAACAAAAAAATAATAAAGTCAAAACAAACATAATATTTATATTTACAAAAGGTTAACTTAACAAGGCTTTGTACAAATGTTACAAAACTGTTCAGCACAAACACCTGCACACTCTGACGTGATCACGAACATGGTGGCGCGCGCGCACACGAACATTAGAGAGACGACTGCGTTCCATGTCTGTAGCCGCATGCGTCATCTGTTGGGGGATAAAATGGGCCTTTTACAGTGTCTGCGGTCAGTGGAGGAACATTTTAGGAAGACTGATGTGAAAAATCAGTTAAATTCCTTCTTGAAATTTTTCTAATTGCGCATGTCTGATCAACTAAACCAGTTAAAAACGTTTCTTTTGTAACAGTAAAACCCTTTAGACCAGAAGCACCGTTCTCTCTACAACCTGAGCAAGGCTGCATTTGGTTACTTTTAAAAGGGACTAAACCTTTAATTATCATCACCTGTGAGCCACGCAGGAAGGTAGGAGACAGGAAGGATGCTCGTCTGTTACTCAAAGGTGAATTCTTGGCTGTAACGTCGATCTTGATGAGGTCTGTTTGTGTTTCTGACCGGTTTCTGTTTCCTATCTATAAAAGCACACACGAGAAAAAAAAAGAAAAAAAGAGCTTTGGCAACACTGGAGTACCCCTTGCCATGCAAATGGAGCTTATCAAGAAGAAAAAGGGGTGCGTTTGGGTAGGCGCTGTCCGTTGTGAAGCACCTGGCAGCGCGCCACGGCCACCGCGGCCCTGCTGCAGCTTGGTGGACTCACAGGTACTGGTGGAATCTCGAGGTGGAGGCTTGACGTGTAACATTTCCTTGGTCGAGGCCATCGTCACCCCGCGGCAGTCCTTGTGTTTTGACCTGGTTTTGATTCATTGGAGAAAAGGGGAACTCGTTGACAGTCAGTTGGGGTCTCTTCTCTGATGTCTCTGTCGGGGAGGCCACCACGGTGTGCCTGCGCCACGCTCGTCTCTTCCTGCGCGTCTCGGGCGACAGCGGTTTTCGCAGCCCCACGCTGCGCAGATCATCTGCCGATCCCAACAGTCGGGCGCGGACCTGCTCGGCCAGAGACCTGGTGCCTGGTCCGGTCGGGGTGAAGGAGGCGGCCTCGCTGGGCGGCGGGGCGGGTTTGGGCAGGGACACGCGGACGCTCTCCTGGCTGCTGCCTGAAGAAGGGTTGGTTCTGGAGGTCTCCCTCTTGGATCTGCTTTGACCCTCTGGTCCGGAGCTCGATCCCTCGCCCTGAGACTCCATCAGGTCCAGGGAGCGAGCTTTGGTTTTCTCAGACTTCAGCTTCTTCCTGGCCAGCGTGTCGCACTGGATCAGCTTGTGGGAGTTGAAGGAAGGCCGCGAGTGCAGTCTGTGAGAAGTGGAGGAGGAGGAGAAGGAGGAGGTGGAGGTCGTGTTGGAGCGCGCCCTCCCTTCACTCCTCTCCACAGAGTCAGGCGTGTGCTTGAGGGGAGTGGGCGGGGCGAGGAGGTTTGAGGGTGAGAGGACGGGGGGTTTGCTGTGAGAGTACAGGAAGCTGCGCGGGGCCGGCGGAGGCTGCGCGTTCACAGGCGACGTCGGGTGTTTATCGGGTCTCTCCTGGGTTAGAGAGCGCGAGGCGAAGCCGCTCTCGTTGTCCGTCTCGCTCACCAGCTCACTGTGCTCATCATCAGCATCATCACCCCTGCCCTCTGACCCCAAGCTCCGCCCTAACGTAGAGAGGGTGGAGTAACCAGAGACTATGGAGCGAGCGTCCTCGGGAGCTCGCCACGTCTGCCCCTTCACCTCCACCTGCACCTCCTCCCGTAACAACACAGCTGCCTGCCTTCCTCCTGCCTCCTCTTCCTCTTTACAGCACGGCCTGCTGGGAGCAACCGCCACCACCTCCTCCTCCTCTTCTACCTCCTTTTTTACTCCGCTTTCTACAACTTCCTCCTCGTCCTCATCTTCTTCTTCCTCTTCATCTTCATCCTCCTCTCCTTCTGCTCGAGGTGCAGTGTCTCCCACTGGCGACTCTGCCTCCTCTTCCTCCTCTGCCCCTCCATGTCCAGCTTTGATCGGCTCGTGCTCTGAATCGTCGTCGGTGCTGCTGCCCACGCGCCGGGCGTTGTGGCGCTTCCTGCGTTTGCGGCCCGTAACGGCGGACATGATGGACAGAGTCAGGAAGTCCTTAGCTGTGAGGTCCTTCTTTGATCCCCATGACCCCTGGAAAAGAAAAAGGAGGAAATGTCACTGCACCTCTGCCATGGGATTTTAAACTACTTCCATGGATACATGTGGTTGTTTAGGACAGGTTACCTTTGATTTCGCTGAGTCACTGTTGGTTGAGTCTGCAGGATAGGACATAAAGACAGTAGGTCAGAGAAGCTGAAGTTAAAAAAAGACAGAAAAGTCATGGTGGAGGACACTGAGGCTGTTCCTTTTTTCTTTTTTTAAAAAAAAAGGTAAAAATCCACAAGAAAAAAAAAACAAATCACAGAAATTTGGTCCTGCACTGCGTCTGCTCTCCCACAGGAAGAGATGCATATTCTTTGGAAACTGGTCTTCCTCTGTGCCCTCTCACCATGTCCCACTCCAGATAAAAACACACTCATTTACACACCAGAGTATGTAGAGGGGGAAATACGATGATTGGGGAAACAGTGATTGGTGTTTTGAGGGAGAAATTGCATTAGGGAAACCACAGCACACGCCGATGACATCGACAGGAAGACCGATGACATCAGTAAGTGACAGAAACAGAAATAACCAAGAAAAGAAACACATTCCCTCAGAAACACAAACACACCGATGCGGGAGGAAAGCGTCACATTTTGCTCCTTTTAAACGTCCAAACCCAAAGGGGATGGGGGGGGGGGGGTCAGGTGTTGTAGGTGGAGCCGTTTCTTGGGTACCAATGACATCTGATTATCTTGTGCCAAGCTTAAAGATGACAGCTGCCATCTTTCCTCCTTTACATCCATTCGACACACTAATTCTTTTCACTATTAAAGAGCCCATATCATTTTCATTTCCTGGTTCATAATTTCATTTCGGGCTTCCAGAAGAAGAGGTTTGCATGGCTCCGTCACTTCTGAGTTTGCATCGTGTTTTAGGAACAGATAAAAGCCTCTGGTCTGCCAACCTGAGAGAAAGCGAGATGGTACATACGGCTGCAGTAGTTCACACATATAAAATGGGCCATTGAGGGCATGGAGCCATTAAAAGACTTAAAAACAAATATAAAAATGCTTAAATTGATTACAAAATGAACAGAAAGCCAGTAAAGGGAAGCCAAAATGAGAGTAATGTGCTCTTCCCTGCTTGTACTAATTAAAAATCGGGCTGTGGCAGTTCGTACCAGCTGTAGCCGAGCAATGGAGGACCGACTGAGTCTCAGAGAAGAACACTTCAATAGTCAAGTGGGGAGGCTATGAAGCCATGCTGCTTCAAGGGTATGTTTGGACAAAATCGGCTTAACTTTGGATAACTGCCAACTACATTGACATGGCTATCAAGTTTTAGACTCGGGTTCAATTTCACACCAAAATTTGTGATCATAGATTTCCCATTAGAGGCCAGAGAGGAAAGGTTGATGCAGAGGGTCCTGCTAATGCTGTTGGGCCTGAACACGACTTCAGTCTTGTTCTCATTAAACTGGTGGGGAATAAATGAAGTTGGCACTTAGTACAAATAAATAAAAAAGTTTCGGGCTCACCCAAAAAAGAAGAATGGCCAGAATGGCCATTTTAAAAGGTTAATATTTAAAAAACAACAACATCTATACATTAAATGGCTGCAAACAAGGAGTTTGAAACAGCTCAGCTCAGTCTTTTTAAAAAAAAAAAATCTAGTAGACCTTTTTCATGAATATAATGTTTATGTTATATAACGTACAGGAAGAATCAAAATAACCCAAAAAAAGAATGATAAAGTCCCCATGAAATGTCCAGCAGGGCTATTTTATGTTTATATATTTGCTGCGAAAGCAGCTTAGGAGGCCAAATCCTGTCCAGAAAGGCAAACTCTGCTCTGTGCAGCAATTCATAGAGACATGCAAATATAAATAGAAATGCAGTTTAAAAGATTATAACAATGTCTGGCTCCCTGAAATCAAAATATAAAGAAATGAGGAATGGCTTTAGATGAGTGCTGCACTGTATATAATGTGTACGAGTGCAGAATGAGTCAACATTTCAACATCTTCTGGGAAACTTTAAAAGACCATAAGGACTACCTACAGAACAAACATTTTGTCATTATTAGGCCAAATACTTGCTTGCAGATTACATAATGTGCATAATACATAATTAAACACCAAATTTGATTCCGTGGGGACTTTATTTAATCTATGATTAACCTTTGGAGTTATTGGAATATGAATCACACATAAAATAGATTTGAGAGGTTAAACAAAGAAATTGTTAGTAAATTTTTTTTTTTACACAATTCTGTTTGGAAAACAAAAGCTTTTTTTCTTTTACAAAAAAACAACACTTTAATATTGTGTATGCTGGTATGCATGAGCACAAGCCTTGCTCATGTGCTATTTGACTCCATATCTGTAGTTAGTATTACCTACGGTATATGAGAAGCCATTTCCTTGTGAGCTAAAGAGAGTTGCTTTTACCTCCGCGCTCACTTCAGGTGCAAGGGGGAAGGTTTGGGCCACTTCTGCCATCTGGAAGCTTCACAGAAAATAATGTTTCTTGGAAGAATTGAAATCACTCAGGCTTTAAAACGGCACCACCTAGAGTCCCTTCAGAGCCCGAAGTGGGGGTTAGGAGTCTTAATGATTGGACCGCACCGACCGAAATGTCCCACAGGATGAGTGGAGCGCAGTGCGCGACAGACAGGCGGAGTTGTCTCTCAGTGACAGTTTACACTCCCAGTGTCAGATACAGCAGCTTTAACAGCCACCCAGTCAGCCATTAACTTATTAGTCCGACTGGGGAGACACTGATGTGACACGGTTTTAAGGAGACCTCGGTCTGACACTGACAGCAAGACGCTGACTTTCAGGAGGATAATGGAGACCATGGAGACACAAGCCATCACCACCGCTAACACATTCACTCACACAACCATTATTTCACTTGAACGGCATGATGCACACACACACACACACACACATATTGCCAGGGGAGTTCCCATCCTACCGCAGTGGCTGCTCCACAGGCTCAGCTAAGAGAAGGAAATGCAGAAACGTACAGAGAAAGTGAAAGATGAGCAACGTGGAGGGGAAAAAAAGAGGTCAGCAGAAAGGAGAGAAGTATAGGCACGCTATCAAACACAGAAACACACCAAGTGCTAACGGATGTAAGGCTTCAGTTCTTATGCTGCGTTCCAGTTCTGCTGGAAAGTGGGAATTCTGGCCGTAACTGGGGCAAACTTCTCGGGGAACTCGGAATTAAGCAACCGAATGACTTAAAAAGCAGTCCCCCCATGTGTTCTCTCATTTACTTTAGAACTGATTTTTAAAAAATCTCTCACGAGGTTTTGACTTGATGAAATGTTCACTTTCAACGAATGAGGAATTACTCCTCTCGTTTAAAAATAAAAAGAATCCAGCCTGACATTCAAAGAGGGGACTTCCAACTTCCAAGCTCAAAATGAAAGGCAGCATTAAATTTGTTTTTCAGATTTAAATGCTATACGTCAGCTCGGCCAGTAAAAGAGGGAAAGAGCTGTAAAGGTTTGCTCACCTGAAGCCTCCCCGAGCAGAGCGGTCCTGCCGATGTTGGACAGTAGGTGGTCGATGTTGGGGGCGGGCTGCACATCCTCCGTGTCCACTGGCGTCTAGAAGGACAAACACAAAGCAGACGGCATTAGCAGCTGGGATGGAAAGTCACTTTTGGTCTCATGTGTTCATGGAAAATATCTCTATGAAGATTATTCTTTATTGATTATATAGTGTATATATATTATGTTTCTATTACAGACCGCAGATGGTATGAAACTAAATTTTGGGATGTGGCTAGTATCTGAATCCACACCTAGATTTTGAACGATTAAGTGCAAATAAACTGCAGAGGGAACATGTATATTCATTATAATTCTAATTTGATGTCCAAATCATTTAGACTTCTGGGTTATTTGTCATTTTTAATGGGTGATTCAGAAGTTTTTATATATTGTAAATCACTATGACAAACTTCCGAACCAAAGACAGGCTCGTGTGTGAAACTGTGTCGACGCCTGAGTTACTGGACAGATGATGTGTTTGATAAAAGAGGAAATTTCAGTCACCGGCAGACCTTACAGGTACAAAAGATACAACTAGAAAATAACCGGATACCACTTTGAGATAATCAAGCTGTGAACAGAAAGCACCTCCCCAAATAAGGAAATAAAGAATCATCCTTGTTGAACTGAAATCAAAAGTAAAATTTAGTTCTTTAAGTTTTCTAACTCCTTAATGTGCAAAGTTTTTACATCAATTAAAGTAAAAAGCCAACTGGATGATGTCACTCCATTTTCAGACAGACTTTAACAATTATAGCTGCAAGGAAGGGATTTCTGCAGCGGTAAGTTTAATAAAACACCAACACCCGTACTTCTTAGGTCTTTATTGAACATCCTGAGTAATCATTGATCCGAGGCTGTAAAGTCTTCCTGAACTTTTGTGCTTACAACCTCTCCAAAAGCCACTCGGGGGGGTCAGGTGTTCAAGGAAGGAGAATATGATTGGATGTGTGTGGTGTAGAGGTGCCAGGTCCTATAAATAAAAGTGTTTATAGGCCGTCTGCTAGCATGTATCTAAACTGCAAAAGAGCACTTTGACGTTTCACAGAGCTTCCAGGACAGTGTTTGACATTGCTGCCTAAACTGGGATGAACGTGTAAACCCAGCTGTAGATTCATGGGTTTCTGTTTGAGCTAGCATCCACTAAACTCGCTGAGGTAGAAATGAATCAAAAATTTTACAGAAGGATGTCAGAGATACTGTGAAATGACCCAAAGAGAGCTTTTTATATCAGGATACTCCAGGAAAATCCATGACATTAACCAGCTTTGTAGACAAGTTTAGTCCCCCCCCCCCCACACACACAGTTTCGTTCAAATCTCATCACAATGGGGAACATCTGATGCAAGTTGTTGCAAATTTCTTATGGGGCCAGTGAGTTATTACACAAAGCGATCAATAAAGAGAAGGGAAAAAAAGCAGTTTGATGAAAACCAGACCAATTTTATGAGACTTTAATTCACATTTCCTGGTAATTCCAGAGAGTTCGACTTTTTCTTGCAACTCTTTGTTCTCCATGAATCCCGTTGCACTCAGATACAGAAACTTATTCCTAATCATACCAAATCTCCCTGCTGCTGCACATAGAGACCAGTTTTAACACATTTGAACCTATTTTTATTCTAAAACATGACATTATCTGGTCTCTCCCTTTGTCTTGCAAATATGCAAAGCAGTTATTTTACATTTTCAGTGACGGACACCTCCTTTTCGTGGCATTTTTAACTCGCGTTTTTCAAAGCTATTGCAAATGGTCGGTCGTATATTTGCAATTATTTCAACATCCCTTCGCTCCAGCAACAGTATGGAGACAAACCTTCTCATCTTTGTCGAGCTCTTCTGTGAAAAACCAGATGCACTGCAACACAAAGAGAGAAACACTCCACATTAAAAGGGTTTTTATTCAATGTCTGCGATTCTAAATGTTTGCTTCGTTTCTCTCACATGTTGGATGAGCGTCTCTACTATTTTGTAGCGGTCAGGCATGTGCGTGACCATGTCTTTCATGTTGTCCTCGGACGTCCGGACCAGCGTCGGCCCAAACACCAGAGCCAAGTTCCGAGGCTCCATCTAAACCCCACCCAGAAAGAAGGTATATATCATTAACAGCGAGAGATTTCTGTGACGTTTAATGACTTTTAAATGACGTCTACAAACCTTGTTCTTATCGGAGTGGTCAGCTACCGTCTTCAGGTGATAAACCAGGAACTTCAGAGTGTGATAGTAATGATCTGGGAGGTCTCGGATCTGCGACGGAGAAATAAAACAAAGAAAGTCGTTGAGCTTGCAGGATTGTGCACACGCCTTAACTAAATACCGCAGGTAACCGGTCCTGTTCAAATGAATTCATGAGCACAAACAAACAAGTACCAGTTTCTTCATGGTCTTCAGTCTGTCCGATGCGTTTTCCATCCGATTTGCATCGATGAAATCGTTATACTTGTCTGCTGAAATATTAAAAAGATTAAAATACCTGAGGTAGGAGGGTGGAAATGAATCACCTGCATAGTTGGCTTGTTGAAACCCGTTTGGACTCACCGTTGGTGAAGAGCGGTTCTGGAAGCTTCCTGAAGAAAGATTTGAGCAAACTACTGACAACGTTGAGGTCCTGCCACTTCTGTTGACCAAACACACAAAGACGAGTTGAATAAATAAAGTTATTTTATTCAAATTTGTTATTTTTATTCAAGCTTAATTCAAACGGCCGGTCAAATCTTTTATTTCTTTCACCTCCTCCGCAGGGTTGATGTCCACGCCCTTGTTGAGCTGGTCCTGAAGCAGCGACACCATGGCGTTATTCCCCGGAACTCTGTAGATTCCAGTGTATTCCAGACCCATCTCCTCCACCAGGCCGCAGCAGATCTCAACGATCATCGGGATGAACTGGGAAGGAAGGCGGACAGAGACGGATCATGAGAAACACGAAGAAGAAAAAACTTGCGTTCAGAAAGAGATAGCGGTAGCTAAGGCTAACCTTGTTATTTGCACCAGGTTGACATTCCTCCAGCCTCACACCAAAAGCTTTGGGCCCGGCCTTCTTCGTCTTCTTCATGATGTTAATTCCCCACGGAGACTTTGGAGGGCTGCTCTCATCTGCGGACAAAACAGTAACAGAGACTTAATTCAGACTTTTTACGCTCCGATTGTTCCTAAAGGTTCAAACCCAACATGCAACAGAATTAAAATGAAACTATATGAATACAAAGGTGGTCAATCAGACAGATTTGATTGTATAAAATATATTCAATACTTAAAATATCTTTTTTCGACACTGACCTGGTTTCGGAGAGCGTGGAGCTCCGGCTGCGTTCTCTGTCTTATTGAGTAGGAAGGGAGGCTTCATGCGGGGCAGCCGGGGAGATGAGTCTGGCTTGCTGGATGTTGGACTGCAGGGGGAGACAGAAAGTCGAGTGTAAGTCCTGCTATTTGGGTTCCTGGAACGCTGGGTCGTCCTGAACTGGTCGGCAGTTTAACACAAACAGCTACATTTTTAACTTGCCTCTCAACCAAACTGGATTGCTGGAGGAGAAACTCAACAAGGTCCAGGGAGAACATGTAAACTACTATAAGACTCCACCTTTTGCAGCAGCATGGAATGAGTGTTGTTGTAGTTTGTGCACCAAATCTCTCCACACAAGACATGTGTGGAGGCATTTTAACCAAAACACTCTTTCCAAGTGCAAACAGCGGAAGCTTCAATGCTCGTCATGCTCTACAGATTGGAATGAACACGTGCAACTTTCTACGCTTGATAACAACAGTTCTGCTCAAAACTGGAAGATGCCGACTGAACTGGAGCTAATCCGGTAAAAAAAGAAAAAAAAATATCACGAGCAGGTTTGCAACCAGAGCAGGAACTCTTCTCAAGTGACCCACCTTTGTTTTCTGTAGTCATTGAGCTTCTTATTGATGAGAGCCTGTCTGGAGGAGCCGAGCTCCTGCAGCAAACAAACAAACACACACATCTGCATTTTAATTCTGACAGTTTCAGCTTAAGTAGAAACCAGGACAGTACAGAATAAGCATAAACCTGACAGGTAAATGTGCGTTCTCTGACCTCATTGTCTGTCTTGCTGCTCTCCCTGATGACCTCTATCCAGTCCAGCATGTCCTCTCGGTCCTCCGCCTGCAGCAGGTACTCACAGAAGTCCTGGGTGGTCAGTCGCAGGGCGTGCTTCCTCTTGGTTTCACTGTATGCAATGTCCACTAGGCAGCCCCGGATGCTGATTGGCTGCTCGTCCTCAGCAGAACCCCCAACAGTGGCACCGCGGAGCACTGCCTCCCTCTTGTCCTTGTAGAGGAACAGCGAATGGGAGCGAAGAACCGAAAAGACCCGCTTCCACGGACGCATGCCGCTGCCCACCTTCTGCAAAGCAGAGAACAGGTGACATGAAGTCATTCCTGCATATGCCTTCCCTCCGTCGTCATCTTCCTGTGAAGCCTGGTGTGCCCACCTTGCCCTTCTCTGTGAGGATTTGTTTGAAGTGCAGCCATCCTTCTCGCCTCACATCGCTGTAAGTGATGTTTCCTAGCTCTGAGGTGGAGTGACGCTTGGAGCGGACCTCCTCTGCGGTCCCGATGTTGTCCAGAGACTAAAACAGACAAAAAATACATTCACGATATTTGTCTGAAGATCCAAAACCTAAAATTCTGTTTCATTGTATTTGAATGGAAATCAAAATGAATCATAATAGGTCACTTGTTTCTAAAAATAACCACCAGCAGAGCAAGATTTTGTCATGATTTTTGAGACAAATTCTCTTTCCCCGTTTCAACATTTTGCATCTGAAGCTCTGTCACATCAACTTTATCACCTTTTTCTGTTAACAAATACAAGGTAGAATTAAGAGGAAACAAAATGCACACATGTGATGTAATATACCCCACAACTGGTGAAAAAAGCTGATTTATAGCAAAAATTAAACAAAATCCAAGATATTCATGTTGTAACTATGCCAATTAAATGTGCTTTAAAACTCCACTTAAACCTCAAACAGCATCCACAGATCTTATCTTGAATGCTTTTGGAACTGCAATTAAATTTTTTTCATCTCACCCCATGAAATATAGCTTTATGTGTCTTAATAATGTGTTTTAATGCCTTAATGTGTCCAACAAGCAAACTAATTCAATGCAGTTTTAGTGAAATATAGCATAATGACCATAACTGTTTGCAGTTTTTCTCATGCACTCAAATTTTAAGACGATATATTGTGAATAACAGTACTTCAAGGGCAAGTTTAGCTTTAAGTTTAGATGTGAAAAGTGCAGAACTCACCCCATCGGCGAAGAAACTCTTTACTCTTTTTGGTAGCCTTCTGTAAAAGAAACAAAAAACAAAACAAATTGGAGATTAATGTCAAAATATCTGCAGGTAGATCAGATCTAAAACAATACATCTAAAAATGCATCCACTTGTCTCCAACTCGGCCGTACTCACAGGCCTCGTCCTTCCTCTCTGAACGAGTTGAGTCCTTCATCGCATGACTTGGAGCGCTCGGTGGTGATGGCTAGAAGATAGGAGGAACGGCGTGTGGATTTAATACTGCCTGCTCAGTGGAAGGATGAATGAGTGGAGAGACAGAGATGAAGAGAAAGAGAAAGAAAAAAAAAAACAGAGAGAAAGACAGAATGTTGATGTTGATGCCAATCACCCAAGTGGACGGTGTTGGATTAGGAGACAGAGACAGTGAGTAAGGGTGGGGGGTGGGGCGGAGGTGGTCAGGGTTTTAAGGGGCGAGTGAATGAGTGACGTGGTGGTGATGGGCGGTGGGGACGTAATCTAAAGCAGTGGATTAGAATCAAGCTTCTCCGGACTGGTTGCTCACCACTTGCATGCAGGTGAATACAGACTGAGGTGCATTTATGCTGCTTATCTAAAGAAAAAGATCATGCAGATCTGGGGTTGGTCTATTTCAACCAGGTTGGGATTTATAATAACAAACAAATGCTTTTAATACCATGCACAGCTAGTATTTTGACTAAAAACCTTTCCGAATAATCGTACAATTTACAAATCATGCATGCAAACATTTCTCAGCACTGCTAAAAACTCCATCTTATCTAGTCATTTTTATCTCTTAGATGGCCTGAAAGTTAGACAGAATACTGCAAAACAGGTTAAAATTGTTGGATTTTTACACTTTTTTGACAAAGTAAATATTTCAAAGACCAAATAAAAGACAATAATGCTTGATAAGATGGAAATTATAGCAGTGAAGATAGCCAAAATTCTCTTAAAACACTTTTTAAATGTAAAGAAACAGGTGCAGCACACATGCAGGCATATAAAATCTTATACATGCTCCACAAATGTCGCTTTGAAATAAAAAGGAAGAATTCAAAGTGACGAGTGAAGATCTAATTTTCTGCATGCAGTGGCAAGGAGCGGAAGGATAACGGGGTGGGGGTGGAGGGGGGCACTCACTGCAGTCGTGTGAGAAGAGCCTAGTGAGGGGGAAGGTGAAGGTGGGGGAGGCGGGGCTGGTGCCCACTGGGGGCGCTGAACTCATGCCGCTGGACACCACGGAGGACGCGGGCACGTGGCGGGCGCGCAAATCAGCGCCGGGGCTGGTCGGCTCGTCTGTGGAAGGGTTGGAGTTAAAAGGATGGGGGAAGGGTAAAGGGACGGGGTTAGGTGTTAGAGAAGAAAGGTCAGCAGAGAAGAAGAAGAAGAAAGTGAAATAGGGGTTAGGTTAGGAAAAAGGTTAAGGAGAGGAAAGGTTTTGAGGGGTCACAAGGAACCGTAGGGTTATCGTTAGATATCGAACAAAAAGAATAATTTCACATTTTCAGTTTCAGCTTCAATAAGTACAAAGCTTTAACGTAAAGGCACGGGAGAAACAGCCTGAACACAAACATCCACGGCCATTTACAAATCCATAGAAGAGGCTTAGGGAACTAAAACCTGTTGTACTCCGCCGGTAAAGTATAAATATACCTGAAACCTGACTGAAGTTAGACAAAGTCACAGAGACATACGGTAAAAAATGCAAATATGTTACAGATAATACAGTACCTGGGTCGTCCGTTGCCATAGGAAGAGCTAGTGAAAACCTAACAGGAAGGGGGAGTTTGGTAGAGACTTACTGGCTGCAGGTTTCAGTTCTTTATGAAATCTTTGTTAGTGTGAAATCAAATCCATGCGGGAGAAAATGTTATTCTTCAAAAAGTAGGAAAAAGGGTCATTTGGAGTAAATAAGTGTTAATATTCTGAATATTGTTGTGAATTACATTTCTTGGGTCAACAAGATTAAGACATAAATCAGTTTATTGAGTCACACATGAAGCAAGTGTTGGAGTTTTAGGTGATGAAGAAGGATATGAAACTGTAGCAAATGCATGCATACCCCCACACACATACTCACACTTCCTGACTAAGGGGAAGGATTAGATACTGGCCTTATTGTAAAGTCAGTAGAGGCTGGTGGCATTTTGAACTGTCGGGTGTGAGCAGCTGCGAAGCTGCCCACCGTGGAAACAGCAGAGGGCAGCACAGCCTTAGAAACCCACCCACCACCTGAGACTTTTGTATAAAAATTTCCCTTAGGTTTCCAATTTAATGTAACAACTTTTAGTCTTCCCCTTGCACCTTTTTTTTTTATCAGCTCTGCCCCATTATGATCTAATCTTCCATCATTACTTCCTCCCTCACCTTCTTTTCTTTTCTGCAGTTCTGTGCATATTAGAGCGCGACATAAGGCAAGAAAACATTTCCCACTCTGGGAATCTGCCTGTTTACAGCGCGGCCCAGAAATAGCCAGGCTGTGGGTTTAACAAAGGCAGTCATTAACGGACAGCCACAGAGCAGAGAAACAGCAATGGACCAGCAGAGGGGAGCAACACACTGATGTACACTTTATTCTCTCCACACAAGACATGTGTGGAGGCAAGGACTCAGAGATCAGGACTGGAAAGAAAGGCGAAAGGAATGGAGAAAAGTTTACAAAGGATTACATCCTTCTTTAAGATTAATTACTGTACAATTCCCTTAAAATTTACTGGATTACTTTAAAGAAAATCCAATGCTATCAAGAACATTGTAAGGCTGCATTATGGAATATGGAATATGGATTATCTAATGGTTTAAGATGGAATAACAGCACCAAAAAAGTTGCTTTAACTTAAATATAAGAAATAATCTCAGCGTTTAAGCCAGATAGACAAAAAAAAAAAAGGATAAGGGCTGATGCCTGTGAGACAACAAAGAGGGCAGGAAGTCTTGTTCCAAGTCTGATGTGTCCAGGGTCAAATTTAGTAAAGACATTCATAGACTGAACCCCTCATACATACATCCACTCATCTACCAGAGCAGCACAATGGCAGCATTGAACATAGGAGAGTGTGTTAGCCCCTTCTGTTTCCTACAAAGACAACAACAAAAACTTCCAAGTAATTTACAGCCTAAATTCAAGATGAAAGACTCAACGCAGGAGCAGATCAAGATACACCAGTTACAATATAACTTTGTACGAGTTACAAAAACATAGAAATATAAAAGACTTGATCAAAGTGTCAGTATCTCAGTGCAAGACGTCATAAAAACATATTTGCCCTCAGGCATGGCCCGTCTTTGTGCTTGCTATCTCACAGACATCCATGCTTTCGAAACCAGAAAAAAACGACAACTATGAAATAACATGCTCACAAACAGTCCCAGATCCTATCAGCATCTGTGTCAGTGAGATAAAGAGATGAAGACGAAAGAAAAAGGGAAAAAAAACAACAACATTTTGTCTACAGGGGAAAAACTAGCCTAGTTTCAGTTTATGCTTATTAAACATGTCCCAGCCTGCAGATCTGAATGCTTGGTTTCATTTAATTCAGGTGAAGGTACGAGACAAGAATGCACTCTGACAGACGGACTGAGAGCGACTGCTTTGCTCCATGAAAATGACTTTCTGGAGCCGAGCGCAGCCAGGTTCGAATGTGGACGCTCATTCCAACATGCCTCCCAGTCAGCTGATTTGACTCTTTTCAGCATTAGCGTAAACAGCGTCTGTTTTCCTCAGGCTGTGGCATGGTGACGGAGGCGAGGCGAGGCAAGGCGAGGCTCGTGGACCAACTTCATTTGCCTTTGGTTTGACCTAATGGCTCCTGTCCACGTCAAGCGATAAAAACCAATCTGAAGGCTGCGGGGCTCCTTCACTTTGAGTCTCTCCAGAGCAAAAACGCAAGCTAGGACACGATCACAGACACCTCCCACTGGCAGCAATGTATGTAAGCCATGGCTGCACAAAACTTAGAAATGCAAGCACAATGACAGAGAAAAAAAAAAGCTGTAAAAAACTGTGACAAACTATCACCACATTTAGGATATCCTGAATCATTTTTAAGGAGTGGATAATGTAAGTCAAGGCTAAAAAAAAAAAAAAAAAAAAGTCCCCATACGCTCATTTATGTGAAACTGAATATGATGACAAGCAAATCTAGAGACCAGACTCCAACAAAAACTCATCAGGAAGTCAAAACTTCCACCTCATTTCCTCAGAATAGTAAGGGGACCTTAATGACCACGGACAGGCAACAGGATCAGTGAACTCCCATCTGATTCAATCTGTCTGCAAGACTGTGGGAAGCCCCAGTCTTACCCAATGCAAACATTTG
The DNA here is from genome assembly GCA_028567055.1 of Leptatherina wallacei. NCBI lineage: Eukaryota > Metazoa > Chordata > Actinopteri > Atheriniformes > Atherinidae > Leptatherina > Leptatherina wallacei. The sequence continues at coordinate 19,452,432 of JAOXYM010000022.1, read as the reverse complement.
CAGACAAACACACACACACACACGAGCAGCATCTCAGTCAGAGAATGGAAACAGGAGCCTGGAGCCTGAATACACAGACTACAAGGAAATTAAGGAAACACATGCATTACCCAAACTCATCTAAATTATAGCTCTGCGTTTCCTCTCTGTTAAGCTTTCACTAACATCTAATAAAATCTCAATTTGAAAGAGAAGTGATGAAATCTAAAGGTGACTTTGGAGTAGTAGAAGGTGCAGAGCTGAGCTTACCTATAAAAGGGATGGAGGCCAGAGAGTCATCCTCAATGGGGAGAGGGGCGAGGTTGCCATTTGGTTTGCGCTGGGCTGCATCACCGGAGGAACCGGGGGCTGGGATTGAGTCTTTGGGATCAGGAGAAAACAACGAGGGTTCCAGCCCGTCCACTGGTAAGGCGTAGTGGGGATGCCGCATGCCGTGGATGTTCCTCCGCCCCGCGGGAGGTTTCTGCCTCATGACCACTTCCTGGGTTTGTGCCACAATCTCTGTCTGCCCCTCCGATGGCCCTCGTTCCCTTTCGTGATTTGTTGGCCTGTATGCTCTGTCCTGGGATTCGGGAGATGCGGAGGCGAGGGGGGATGCAGCGGAGGCAGTGAGAGGCGCTGATGATCCCTCCGGCGGGCTGGTTTTAGGTGCTGGGTTCCAGTTCAAGTGGGGGCCAGAGTATGAGGGGTCCCTGAAAGAGTGAGCCTGCTGCATGATGCGACCAGTCTTGCGGTAAAAAGACGGGCTGTAACTGCGGTAGCCGACCGGCTGGTCGTCCATGTTCTGCCCAGTAGGAAGCCGCCTGCTCTGAGGGACGGCCTGCTGGGACTGCGAGTGGGCCTGGCTGTGGGTTTGGGGGTGCTGTTTAGATTGTGACTGTGGGTGTCTGAGAATTTGAGAGGCTTGCGCTGCACTGAAATGGCTCCCCTGCCTTGTGTAGGCGTCAGTCCTGGGGGGTGGCTGGGGAGCCTGCTGGGACCATGAAGGCCTATCAGACCGAGGCGAGACCAGTCCTGCTGATGCTCGGTCTAACATCTCCAACGAGCGGCCATGGCGATCGAACTGGGCCAGTAAGTTTTCAGAGCGTGTTCGAGTATAGTTGGAGGTATGCTGGCCCCTACCCGGACCCGCCTCCCAGTCTCCGTAGGACCAGTAGGGCTCGCCATGGGGTCCTGGACCTGACTGCTGTAGTAAGAAGAGGGTGTCTTGCGAGGCGCTGTGAGGCCAGCCACCGCTCCGCTGCTGCTGCCTCCTTGTTTCACTGAGCCGGTCTTGAGAGTAGCTCCGGTGGCGGGTTTGCATGCTGCGCCCTGAGCGCTCGGGCAGTTGGCTGTAGTACCAGTCAGAGAGGGCCTGCTGGCAGCGATCGCTACGGCTGTGGCTGACCTGGGGCAAGGGTGGACTGGTCCAAGCTGAGCTGGACTTGCGGGGCTGAGCCTGAGAGGAACTGGCACTGTGGTGGTTGGGGTAGTGGACTTGCAGCGGACTGGACAGAGGACCTCCTGATGAGGAAGAAGACGAGTAGGAGCGTCCCCTGGTCTGACCCTGAGGCTGCTGGCTGGTCATACCGTACTGGATCTCCTCTGTGCGGTGAGCCGGACTGCTGTGACCCACGCCGCCTGGCTCACCTGCCCGCCCCTCCTGCCAGCTGGCGGGACTCCCCACCGTAGAACGGTTGTCCAGGGGAGACGAGGGGCTGGAAGAGCCAGGCCAGCGGCTCCAGTTGTCCAGCTGGTTCTGGCCCATGGGGGAAGACAAGGGGGCTCCAGATAGGGACGTGGTCTTGGTACGTGGGTAACAGACGGAAGGTGGTGGCGGGAGGTTCTCTGCTCCCCCAGAGTAGGGTTCGTTACCTGTCAGGTAGGCATCCTGGGAGTACGCCTGAAGGAGGGAGGGAAATGGAGGAAGTGAGACAAAAACATGACAGGAAGTTAACCCCCCCCCAACAAAACAGGTGCATGTGTGCAGCTGTGAACACTGAATCAAAATCTGCTCTTACCCTAAACAAGTTTGACGACAACATGCAAGGACCGCGATTAAAGATAGCTCCATTCCTTAAAACTCCTAACTGACTGGATCTCTCAGTTCAACCCTTTTGCCACAGTTTGTCCCGAGGGCTTCAGCTCTCAACACACACATGTCAGCGAACAAAATGCATCATCTCTCTGGAGGAAAAGCCACAACGTTCATTACACAACAGGCTGCAAATAAGAAGGTCTGTGGCAATGTCACGTCGATACACACACACACACACTGATTTTAGAGAATCCATCGCAAACAACAAGCTCATGCACTCCATCGCTTTATCAATAATCAGCAGTCACATTTAGGATTTCGGAACAAAAACAAGCTTGTTAACAGACTTTTTCCCACTCTCGTGACACTAAATCACACAGACGCTCTTTTGAAGGTTTACCTAATCGATTAAGCAGCCAAACAGAAGTCAGAGTGCCTCCACAGCTTGTGTATTGAGCTTGTCAGCACCATAAGTTCAGAAGGAAGAGCAGAAGACAACACAGACTGCTCCTCACCAACACTCCTGACGTGACTCCCTCTTCCTGTTAAAACCTGCAGTCCTCCATATTTCACACCTTCCGCATCCAGAAAACTTTTAGCTTCTTTTCTTTCACTTATTTCTCTCTGTTGATCGACTTGTTTTCTCCTGAGATCCTTCCTCTCTCCTCTTTCTCCTTCTCTGACTTACTCCACCCTGTGGGAGTGTTGGGGGGGGGGGGCGGAGCACCGGTGATGTCATGCCAGGAATTCAAGCAGATAGAAGCGCAGCAGCGAGGGGGAGGAGCGTGAGGACAGAGGAGTGGGTTTATAACATTAAGAACAGGCAGAATACTTTTAAATGAAGGAGTTTTCGCCTCATTTTGAGGATGTTTCCGCATGTGTGAGCGCAATCTCTTCAATCTAGATTCGCGTGTTTAAATGTTGCTCCAAGTTAGAGGGAGGGGCAACGAGGCGAAGCATGTCGGGTCATGCCAGCGAGCGTGGAGCAACCTGTGGAGCGACAAAAATGTGTTGTACAGCACATAGGTGTGTGTAAATGAGGACAGAGGTTGTTTTTTTTTTCCCAAACCTTGACAGTCAAGACACGAGCGGCTCTTAATGGATGCTGTCACTTAAACACAGAGGGCCTGTGAGTCACTCTCCAGTCATTCTTACAAAATCTCTACATTCTTGGACAATGACCGAGTGAATCCACGACAGACTCTGCAAACAAGCGCACAAAATACACACTGCTCTGCAGCGGCGTAGTATAATATACAGAAGCATGTTTTGCGGGATTTGTGGGTTTTTTTTTTTAATGGGAGTAAAAAGTGTGTTGAAAATGTCATACTCACACTTACCAACTGAAGCACATCTTCATCTTTTGGCATAATAGAGAGCTCCAACACACTCTCACTGCAGGATGCAAACAGGCCGAGGAAGATGGGAAGAAAGAAAGAATAAAACGACACATTAGACAGTGTGAATTAGGAAAAGGTTGCATTCTGACAAAATGCAATGACTTTGTGTCGAAATCTTTTCAATAATAATCTGAATTCAAATGGAATATTTTGAAAATATGATGAAAAAGTTGAATCCAATTTTTACTTCATGCTGATAGGTACTTTAGAGGTGCAGAAATTAAATGTTGAATGTTTTTAAACTTAGGTCATGATGGGTTAGCTTAGCCTCAGTCATACTGACCTGTACACCAGCTAGAGTCACACTAATTTGATCAGGTGCATTTAACAAAAACTGCCTCAACCCTTTCAGCCTTGTGTATATGTCTGCAACCACAATGTATCTTTGAATACTTTCGGGGTGTAATGGAAAGACTTGTGAGATCTGTTAAGAGGTGTAAATAGCAGTGTGTTACTGGTGAAGAATACATGAAGATGACACGTAGGACAGATGAAAAAGGTTTCAGTCCCAGAACAAAACAAATACTTTCAGGATTAAGATAAACATCCCTATGGAATGATGCAGCTGTGACTTAAACCTCTATCAAATCATAGTAAAATATGTAAACATTGTCTCTGCAAAGGCCTGCTCCGATAAAATGAAGCAGAACACTACTAGCAGAGTTCAGGCGAGGTCTGCTTAATGGCCATTTACAATGCAATCTGTCTTTAGTGCTCCAGTAATCCCTGGTCTAAATTTGACTGACTTTGATTAATTCCTCGCAGTGTGATGTGCAGATATGAAATGTAGGAATGACCTCTTTGTCGATTTTTGGGATGTGGCGTGTGAATAACATTTCAGAATTTTACATTAAATCAACTAAAAATCCAACACTGATGTACAGCTCTCTGCTATCTTCCACTCAAGGATCTAGGATCAAACCACAAAATACACGATCATTTCTCAAGCTTCAATTTCCCCTCTGAACAAATCAATCTCTTGAGATCGCGTAGAACATGTGAGTGTGCAGCGTGCACTGCTTCAGGGTTCTCTTTCTATAAGCAGTTCAAACGTATACAAATAATGAGGTGTTTCTCCTCTCTGTGATAATCTGGCACAAAATAAATCAAACAGGTGCTTCAATAAATCAACTCTGCAAAGGTTCTCTCGCAGTGCTGACAGCGACGAGGTCTTACCTGTTCTGAATGAGGGCGATCACCTGCGAGTACGTCTTTCCTAGAATACTCTCTCCGTTCACCTTCACCAGACGATCCCCTGAAGAACAAAGACACATCATGTTATAACTGACCCCTCTGACGGCGAAAGTTATCTTGATTTCTGAGATTTAAGCTTTAAAGCTCCAGGAAAGAAAACAGGCACTATAGACACTGAGCAGGGACTATTTTCCTTGAGAGATCAAGGCAGGCGTCAAAACAGGAAATACAGAGAAAGAAAAAAAAAAAAAAAAAAAAAGGTCCTATTTCTGTGTCTAATTTCAACAAAACCAAAATCATGCAGGCAAAACATTGAGCTTATGATCTGTATTTAGCCCAGAAGGATACAAACAATACTAAACACCTCTGCTTCCACCAGTGCGATCTAAAATTTATCAAAACGTTCGGAATATTAACACGTAAATCAAGTTAAAATATCCTTCAGCTGTCTCATAAGTACGTCTGACGACATAAAAAGCAGTTACGTAATGAAGTAAAGCTGCACTGCATAACTATCTTCAAAATGCATCTGGAACACAAACGAAGTGTTTAGTGTGTGTGTGTTTGTGTGTGTTCAGGCAAGCATGTGACTTTGTGGATGTGACAGCTTGTGCTGGTGCATTGCACAGGTTGGGTTTTTCTGAATTGCCTTGCTGAGGTGGCAAAAACACAACTGGAACACTTCAACAGCTCTGTCACGTTTACACACACCTGAGGAGGTGCGCTGTCCGACTGGTTTCTGAATTACTGCCAATAAAATAATCACAAACATCAAAGATAAACTATCTATATAATCTTTTTTATCCATAAATCCTGTTTATTTTCTAGGGTAACCCTTCTCTATGCATCTTATATAACATTCTGCATCTGCTGCATCACATGACCAGTGCTATCTACTACAGATTTCCTATGCAAATCACGCTGTTCATGCTCCTTACCTGTGCATAAGCCCGCCTGATGGGCCGGGCCCTTTTCCCTCACATTTTTTACAAATATGGTGTCCATCGGCTCCAGACGGCCTTTTTGATACCCTGCATGACAAAAAAAACAAATTAGAGAAGCAAAGATCAGGAGATGGACATACTGAACTGTTTTAATTAATGATGACAAGAACTACTGTGAGTTGTTCCTGTAGGGCGATAGTGCTTTTTTGTTTTGCTTTTGAGTATCTATGTTTACTATCTGGTCCAAAGAATACCCCTACTTACACCTGACATTAACATGGAAATCAGAAGATTAGGGGCAGATGTAGTTCAGGAAGTACAATGGTTGTCCTTTGATGGGGAAGTTCCTGGTTTGAACCTTTATGCCTCTAAATGTATTTGTCACCAGTAGCTCTGGAATAAAGCCTCTGCTAAATAACTCCAGTGTAATGTGATCTCGTTAGAAGTGGGCACTTCACACCTGACATTAAAATATGCCTCAAATTCTGAATCAAATTCAGCAATTGGAACAATATTATAATCATTTCAGACAATAATACATTTGAAACTGGTAAGGGAACGGGATGGATGATTATGCTATATGTGATAAGTTCAATGCAAGAGATGTAAAAGAAGCAAGTTAATTATAGGACTGAATTGTAATGTTGATGAACTCAGTGTGAGAGATTCTTCTGCTTGCAGACAACTACACATTCTCAGCTCTAATCAAACAGAGGAAGGAGTCAAAGGCAGCACCCTGGAGATACAGCAGGCTGGGATGCTGTGCTCACAGCAGTTGCTTAATGAACACAAACAAGGTGCTGCTGGGTTTACCTGAACTATTAACTACTAGTTTAGATTGTTAATAAAACAAAAAAGTAGCCAAATCAGATTTCAGAGCATCCTGGGTGCTTCACATCATCCAAGGTTCATACTAATGCCAGGACTAGACTAGTTCAGATGCAGTGCTGCATAGTATCCTGTAGGTGGAGCAGAAAAACTACAGAGCGGAGGTGACAGGAGGGGTGTGCATAAGGTCCTGGCTCATTACATCATCAGGATCCCACCGTAATAAGTTAAATCAAGAGGAGAGAGAAGGTGAAAACTAAAGATGACTTACCCTTTCCATTACCGTTCTCCTCATCCTGCAGAGGAAAAAACACAAATGGAGTTAGTTCATGTTAAAGACAGAAACTGACAATAGTTTTAGACCAACAATGAAAGCCTCAGTGTATGTTTTTTTTCTTTGGTCATTCAGTATTTGATATTTGGGCAAAGTTTATTGCTCACAGATGTGCATTACAAAATTTAGATACAAGGTTTACATCATGCGGAAAATGTTATTTAACCTGTAAACTAAGTTTATTCAAACTGCCATAGTTATGAGTTATATGGAAGAGATATCTGCATCCTCTTCCCATTTCTGTTTAAAAGATTTTCCTGATGCCTGCAATCAAACTTCCAGAGAAACCGCCTTTGTTTTTAAGGGCAGTTGAAGTTGAGTGCAGCTCTTACAGTGAAACTGACTTTCAGGTTAGACAGTCTGCAGGTACACATGACATCATCCGCTGCAGCAAACACATGAAGGTGAGATTCGATAGCTGCAGCTCGTCTGATCACCTACACACATACTGAGCTGAGTGGGCAGTTTGGAGTTAGGAAAACGGTGGGCTGACTGCTGCCTGGCTTTATGCTGCGCTGAGTGGGCTCATTCCAGGCTCTGCAGACAATGGTGGGGGGTTTAGAGACAGAGAAAGGAAAGCTGCCGACCCCAGAATAGAACTTGGAGCTGGGGACACACATTGACAGGCCAGTCCCAATCTCAGCACATCCGGAACCAAGGGGACAGTAGGATGTGCAGACATCCACAGAGCTACTTATTACCTTATTTCTGCAGATACCTGATACTGGGATTCCCATAATAAAACATTGCAAATGTGTCTATGAAAACAGCTCTTTAAATGCAATATAAGTTGGATTTAATGTATTCTATCACGTTCTTTTTCATGTTTTATAGCAGTTTTGCTTGTTGAGAGGTAAAAAATCCAAAAATATCCTTTAGTTGAGTCAGAAAGCAAATTATTATGGCAATTTCTACGATATCTAAATATATATTTCTGTCACAGAAAGCCCGCCACCACACATTTAAGAGGCTTTTAACATGAACAGCGTGATCGTGTTTACAAGCTACATTCCATTTTGCAGATGCATAACATAGCTATGATGCAGTGAGACACATTCACACCCACAATTCAGTTTTCCACCCCTGCTTTCTTGCAGCCAGGTGAAGCTGGAAAGAAAAGGAGATTTCTTGCAATTCTGAGACAGAAATAATATTTTTCTGCCTTATTAAGTTAAACAATAGTTTGAATTGTGTTTTATGATGATATAAGTGAAGATCCTTGGAGACTTTCAGGATCTGTAAACAATGGGAAATCAGAACCCGACTGAGTCACCCGGTTAAATTTTTGGGTAATTGGGATGTATGTGAGTAATTTGTCAGACTTCCACGTGGGCTCTCCAGATAAGAACAGGGGGCTTTGTGAATTTGATTGTCCAAAAACACCATGTGATCCTTGTCTCCTCTGAGGCAGAGGACACAAGGACAGAACCGGGGCCAAAGCCCAGCAGTGGGCCTATTGTCTGGGTTTGGCCTGGTACAGCCGGACTGTCGGTGAGTGGTACCAGGGGAAGACAACAGATCTCATTCAATGCGTGCTACTATATCTGCAGCTGCTGAATGGTGGGGTGGTAGAAAAAATAATGGCCGTCTTGTTTCAGCTGGCTCACCCCACCCTTGCCTCCATATCCCTCAATTTCACATCTGGAGTCGTTTGCCCCCCACACCTCAAAGAGCTAAATAACCACTCGCTCAGACAGGGGCTCACTCCACAAAACACAGACATGAAAAAATCCCTGAGAAATAAACAAGAATAGCACTTTTTACTCAGCTCTGTTGGGCTATGGAAGGGAATATATATACATATCTATATCTATCTATCTATCTATCTATCTATCTATCTATCTATCTATCTATCTATATATATCTATCTATATATATA
>JAOXYM010000022.1:19426472-19443831 GCA_028567055.1 Leptatherina wallacei | reverse complement strand
ATATATAAAATAAAATGTGAGCCTTTTTTCATGTTTTGTCTGCTGATATTTTGTTTTCTTTTAATAGCAGCTTTAACAGCTTCAGTTTGTTCAGTCTGTTGTCTCTAATCAGCTAAGCTTGTTTTCCCACTTCGTCTGTGTTCATTTACTCAGCTAAACCTTGCTGGCTCTCAGCTGCAGTATGATTAGACTGATCTCAAAGCTCAAAATTGGCTCTGTCCTGAGTTCTGCTAATTAAAGCCGGAGAAAACCCTTTTACAGAGACCATGTGAGCTATGGAAATAAGTATTGAAGTTGCAAAAAGGACTTTATGACTCTTCAAAATGAAAAAAAGAAGAAGACCCATTTCAACATAAGTTAACCCCTTGTTACTCAGTCTAGATGCTGCAGACATCTGCAGGCCTCACCTTAAGGTTGGTGTGCAGGGCCGACTCTGGAGGGTAAACAATGAAGTGGCGTAGCGTGAAACCGAAACCCTGGGAGTTCTTATGCAGAACCAGCGTACGGGGACCCTTCCAGCCCACAGCGACCCCTTCCCTTCCCGACCGGGTCGCCATCGGAGGTCGAGTGTTCTCACCAGCTGAGGAGAGACCATCCCTCCGCCCCTTAGCCTGCAAAGACAGAAATAGAAAGATTCAGCTAAAGAAAATATAACCAGGGGATGATGAACAAGAGGCTGAGTGTTGCTTCTCTACATCGTAAAAAGAGCTATTTGGGATATCAAATCTGCAGAAATGTGTACAAGTCAACACAATGAGTTATGTAGAAAGTGGAAAATGTTTGTCCAAAAGGAGGAAATTGCAAGTTTATGCTATTATTAGCCCCACCACTAGAAAAATACCAGTTTTCCAGATGCAACACAAGGTGACTGTGCACTCTGTTGACATTAACCCTCAAGTCCTGGATAGTTCATTAGCAGCTTCCTCATGAGCTCCTGAATGTAGCTCAGTCAGGCCAGTTACATGCCAACTGGCCTTAGAACAATAGCCCATAAGCACACTTGCGGGGGTCTGCTATCAGGAAGGGCCCATGTCTAGACAAGGCCAAGGAGGGAATGTGGTGCTTCACCCATTTTAGACCACAGTGACCGTGGTCTGATGAGAGGGAGAGAAGTCCAAACTCCTCTGAGCTCACAGTGGAGAGTAAAGGCAGATTTCCACCCACTCTCTAAATAACTCATTCCTTGCTGCAGAGTAAATAAGCCCAGCGAGCTCAGCTGACAGACACACGTGAGAACTATCGCCCTCGTGCTGCCCCGACGACCCACATCTGTCAGTCAAATACAATCACCTGACCAAACAGGCAGGAGCAGGAAGGAGGAGGAGGATGGCAGGGGGGGTGGGCATGTCAGAGGTCAGAGGTCAAACCTGCTGTGTTGCCACGTTCAAACTTTACCTGACTTTTTGGTATGATTCATTCATCACCCTAACTGTCTTTCCAGCACTTCCATTTATTCCATATTTATTTCTATATAAAGCTGCAAGTATCTGCATCATCCACAGAAAGACTGTAGCATGGCATGCACGCATAGAAAAAATAAACTGCAGGACAGTTCTGAGTTTGGTACTACAGATTTGACTTTTAGTTTGCATGTTCACCGTGTACTTGTGCTGGGATTCTTTGCGTTTCCCTTTAGTTTCACTGTTAACTCTTTAAGTCGAGAGTTGGACCGGCGGTCCATCCAGAGAGACGGGGTGTTGGCTACTGGATGGAAGATCTGTCAATCGTCTGAATGATTCATTTTCCCTATTTTCCTTTCCTCACAAGAAACAAAAATTTTATCAAAACGATTTAAATCCTGTCGACAGAGAGGATGATGAAAGGTGCAAAATCCAAACAACTAATGTAACAACTGTGTACTCTTGGAAGACTTTTCTAGCATTCGTGTGATTTCTGCCGGATGAATCTGTTTCCATTGTACTTTTACTGATCGAGTTTTTTACTTTTCCCAAGAAGAATAACAGTTTTTTTTCCTCTTTCTTTAGTGGACAAAACCGGCTGGATGGAAAAACAACTTCTGGCATTCCTCTTGTGTTTGCTATCCTATGTATGCAAAACGGAAATTATCTTTTGAAAACCAGCAAGAAAGAAATGAGAATCAGACGTGTTTTTATAGACTGGTCTGATGAGAACGCTTCATCAAGCAGACTTTCATATAGACTTCTTTGTGGATTTTTGAGAATTTGTTTAAGGAAATGTTCGAAGAATGAATTTAAAACTACACATGAAACCCAGCTACTGGTAATGAACTTTGAACTTTAACTTATTATTTCTCTAATTTGACCATCTCATATTGGCTCCCCATGAAATCCAGGGCCGGATTTTTGATTCTTCTCCCCTCATCACGACCGAGCTCCGTTATATCTAAAAGATCTCAAAGTTCTTTATTTCCCAACAGACCACTTTGTTCTCAGACTGCAGGTCTACTTGTGGTTCATAGAGTTTCCAAAAGCAGAATGGGAGGCATCAGGCTATCAGGCTTCTTTCTTATGGAACCAGTTCCAGGTTTGGGTGCAGGAGGCAGACCCTCTATGTTTAATATTATGCTTAAAAGGTACCTTTTTGATCACGCTGGTAGTTATGGCTGACTTGGATGACTCTTACACGTCCCTTTAGTTAGACTATTAAAGGCTCAGACTGCTGGAGGATGTTCCACGGTGAAACCAAGATCTTCCCTTCATTTATCTCTCTTTACTCTCCATTTATAAATATGTGACATTATTATTGTCATTACCTTGTGCTTCTCTTTTTGTTTCTCAGCAGGTCTCCCTGTATAATAGTTATGGTGCTTGCTGACAGTCCGGGTGCTTGTCCTGTCCTCTCCACCCCCAACCAGTCAAGACAGATGGCCAACCTTCCTGAGCCTGCTTTCCTTTGCTAGGCAACTATTTTCTATGAATTGGCTTATATGAACAGTTATCATAGATCATGTAATGGATTTTGGATTTGGATTATAACCGGATTACAATGAATTGCAATACAAATAAAGCTGAATTTATTTGAATGTATTAAGTACATATCTGGTGTCTCTCCTTTTAGTAGTAATACTTTCTTGCAATTAAGGGACCGGGCCTTTGCGGTGGCAGCACCTAAATTGTGGAACGAGTTGCTTTTATATATTAGACAAGCCTCCTCTTTATCTATTTTTAAATCTTTGCTTAAAACCCATCTGTTCACTTTGGACTTTTGCACAATGACTGGTTGACATTTTGATCTGATTTTAATTGTTTTTAATGATCTTATTGAACTGTAGTTTAGTTTTAATGTCCTTTTATTTGCTATTTATTCTTAATTCATTTAACTCTGCACATTGTGGCACTTTGGCCAACGTTGTTGTTTTTTAGAGCGGATTATAGATAAAGTCGCATTGCACTGCAGTTGCAGTTAAATTCAGGTGATCTTCGTGTACGATGATAACAGCCGTAGTTGGTTTTCTTTCACTGAGGAAGTTCACATCACCTACCAGCATCAAACAAACCAGCAGCTGCAAACATGAGTCACATGGACTCTTGGGGTAAAGGTATGCTTGCCATTTCTAGAATACACAACTTGTAATTTTTAGTGTTTGAATTCCTACGAGCAACAAATCAGCAAACAAAGAGCACCTCAGCAGCCAGACATCTACGACCAGCTCGTTCTAGGTGTGGTTTGATGTAAAAAGCATTCTTCTTTCCTGAAAGCAGCCAAATACAAAAGACATCGCTGCAGGGTTTGAAACAATCATTATGAGTTCTTAAAGGATGCACCTGTCCGTCTCATTACTAAAGTTTATGAAATATTTCATATTATGGTTTGTTGTCAGCGTGAAAATGTGTGTACACCCCCCCCTATACCCCCTTATTTCACTTCCTGCCACCCCTTTACATACAAACACACCGGGGTACATAGCAAAACCATATGTTTACACACAAGTACGGACACACACACTTGACCTGGCAGGTCTGTGCACGGACACACACACTTGACCTGGCAGGTCTGTGCACGGACACACACACTTGACCTGGCAGGTCTGTGCACGGCCACACAACAACAGGAAGTGGCAGCCTCGATGCAGGAAGTCGGGTAACACTGCGAAGCGGGATAACCAGCTGTTCCTATAAATATATACTCTTCATCGTGGAGGCACTTCCCATTCCTTCACTCCTCTTTCTCCTTCCTTCCTCTCTCCTCCCTTCCACCTCCTCTTCCTCCCTCACCGCATGGGTTCAAGCAATGGAAAGCTGTCTGCGCCGACTTCTACCACACTTTTTTTTTCTTTTTTTCCGTTACTTTTATATTCCAGTGGGGAGAAAAGAACATTGTGTCAATAGGCTTCCGGCTGAAATAAGTTTGTCTGGGTTTGTTGGAGAGCTCTAAACACATCCAGCGTGTATTTTGCAGAGTGACATCCATAAATCTGCGCGATGCTAAAAGCCTGATCTTTAGTCTGACAGTCTAAACAATGTAAAGTAACCCTTGCTATTTTCTCTCAGAGCCATGCAGCGAGACTCATTGTGTGGCATGGGAGCCACATAAAAGAGTGCGTGAGGAAGGAGCATTCATCGTCAAATTAGAACGATAAAGAAAAGGCAAAGAGGAGAAGAAAAAGAAGAATTGAAGAGCAGAGGGGGTGAAAGGAGGAAGAGACTAGAGTGAATTCCTCAGAGGGAGCGGTTTGGTTTGGACAAGTTGAAACACACACACTGGCATAGGAGGGAAGAGTGAAGGAGAGAAAAAGGATGAGGATGGAGTGAAGGAGGAGGAGGAGGAGAAGGAGGAGGAGTATCGGGCCCCAGCGAGGGACAGGCTCCAGCACGCCGGTTTCGACCACATGGCCCCTCCCGGCGCTGGGAATACCAAACCCTGTGATTACCCAAAACACACAGGGTCTGACTGGGTCTCTGAGCCAGGACTGAATCCTACTCGGCTGTTCTGGACTGTGTGGGTTGTGCTTTTCTGCCGAACCTACAGTCGACCTTTCCCCCCGTCAGGCCAGATCGTCACCTCTAATGTAACCTCTAACAATATGGGTTGTCTATCGCAAACCAAAAAGAAAAAAAGAAAAAAATCCAAGCTGGCAGGCTCTGACCACTCTAGGACAGAAAGCCAAGAAGGCGATCGGAATTTTTTTTCTGCGGTTTTCAGGCTAACAGAGACGAGGGAAACCTTGTTTTCCTGAGAAAAGAAGTTACATCCTTCCCTCTTAGTGGGAATCTCAGCAGTTTTTGCTTTATTTGCGGAAAAGTTACTGCCTCCTGGAGTCGATTACTGTGATAAAAAGCACCTAATTGTCCTTTAGAGAGATCCCTGAGGGCTCCCATTAACACCTGACGATCAAGTCATTAAAACACACACACACACACAAAACAGCTTGACAACTGACTATGCATAGCAGCATGTAATGCCACACCACAGCTTCCTGCTTTGAGTGGGTGTTTAGTGGTGGTGACACACACATACACAGCAGAAACAGCAGCAGCCAGATCTTCCTGCACTCATTTCAACTCCTGATTTCAACTAAGGAGCACAAAGTCACCATACATGACTGGATGGACGAGGAAGTTACACAGCATGACCAGAGTATCGCTTTTCTTGTAATGCCACATCTACTCGGCATCTATGCTGGATTGTTAAATTGATGTGGCAAAATCTGAAGCTACATCAGCTTCATTTGGAAATAGAAAAGCTAAAAATATGCAGCCATTTATGATATTTCCTTAAAATCCAGCAATAAAGGATTTTCTGTCTGTAAGAGGCTTTTCTAGTACATGATAAAGTTGTAAAGCTGCATTTACAATCATCAAGAACAGCGTACGTGTGTTTGTAAGCACACGCGCATACACACTCCTCTCCTCACTCCATCCAGAGGTAAAGCGGAACAGAGGAATGCAACGGCGGCTCCTGCTAAAACCCCAGCAGGACAGAACAATAATGCTCTTTTAAACAGCTGAGAGCTGCAACCTGTTTGAAAAGTGGAGCTTTACGGCTGGTGCAAATGCTGACGAGCCTTTAATCCTGACGGCCGTGGCTGTCTGCGCCCGCAGCCCTGAGCCGGGGCTGCCAAGAGGGAACAGGAGAGGGATGCTGAAAAGCCAAACCATCTCATCCTGATCATTCCTGGACTCACCAGCCGCACAGAGGAAATACTCCACCACCTCTGCAGGTCCAAATGCATCCTACGTCTTTAGAAGGAAATGCACGGCTGCAGATTTGACTCTCCAACCGTAAAACAAGAAGACTCAAACTAAAAAAAACATGGCACATGCACAAATACCGTCAGCAGCTCTGCAATCGGAACAACACGCTGTTTGATGCAAGCGTGTGTAACTGTGTGTGTTTGCACCTCTGTGCCAGCGCGAATGTAGTATGTGTGCTCAAAAACCAGTCTAACTTCATAGTCGGTTCAACCAGGCCTGCAGGTGATGATGCAATGTCAGTTATACAGGGTTTTCTACTTGAACAGAAAAACATATTGTACTTTCCTGTAGTCTAACCGAAACATACCTCCCTGCCGGGGATGATGCTCGTTCTGGCCATTTTGACTCAATCCTGGACCCAGAATTGTTTCCAGGAGGAGCTGGAGTTTTAGAATAACTTTTACAGCATGACTTGGTGGTGGCACAGTGGGCAGAGGCATGCAGTTAGTGTATGATGCAGATTTAAATCTGGCTGGGGACTTTTTATCCTTGCTTTCACTTGAAAAAAAAAAAAAAACACCAGAAAAAGCAGGCTTAGGCACATTGTGGAGGGAAAAAGTACTGAATATCTATCCTTATCATCTAAATGTTCCCCTATGTCATGTTTTATCCCCCTCTTATATGAATTAAACTGATCTTTTTGGCATCTCTATCATTATGGGATTCTTATCTGACTTTAAACCGACTGAATATATGATGTTTTTCTCTATGTGAGGGCAACTCCATGGATCCAGTCTGATCTGACAAAGTGATACAGAAACTCTGAAATTCCACATCAGCAGCAGTAGATGGTGTCAACTAAGCAGAACTGCTTTTCCTCTTCGCTTCCAGCGAAATTATAACAGACGCGTGTCTCCTGAAGTGTAAACAGGGTACAGTGTGTTTGTCGCAGCTGTGTGTACAGCTTCTTCGTCTCCTCCCCCACACTTACATTCCTGATTGTGGCATTTCTTAACTATGTCAATTGAGTCAGATAGGGGGGATGGTGACAACTAGGAAAAGGGGGTTAAAGGGAAGTTATATTCCACATAAATGCCCATGTGAAAATTAGATCATAGGGCATTTTATAGGGGGTGGGGATGCAAAAATCACACAGCTCCCACAGCTTGCTGCTTCTACAACACCTCGCCAAAAGTGGCACTTAACAGCCTCCTTCATCTCTCTTTAAGCACTAATTAGAAACCCTGAGAAGAAGAAAAGAGTCAACGTGCCACACATTCACAATAACACATATGTAAGTGGTCGAAAAACAAGAAGGAAGTCCCACCCAGAAGTACAGATCAATATCATTTCATCTGTAGTTGCTACTAGTTTCTTTTTATAACACCCCATTTAGCAAAAAAAAAAAAATCCAGGCCTGCACTTTTTTTTAATCATAATGAACAAGGACTGAAATAGAGCCAAACTGAATTTGAGAGGTCAGCTGGATGATATCAGTCAGCTCTTGTTTATTTGCACCACATACATCATATTCATTCAACTCTGACTCCCGATTTCTCTCCCCGTCATTTCCAAACTGCCTTTAGATCGACACTGCTGCATGCCTAAGTAGTATGTCAACATATAAGGAAAGCAGCATAGGAAACTGATCAACTGAAAAAAACGAACTTTTTTTTTTATAATCAACTTAGTCACCTTGTGAGGATCTCCAGTCATTATTTGCCTCTATGTGTGACTGACTGACACCCACAGATTTAGACTGAGGAATGTCATGTAATCTCCCCCATCAGGGAAAATAATCTACCTGAAGACTAGCTTAAAGAAAAACTGCTTAACACTAAATAACCTGATAATAAAAAGTCATGTACCTACTTGAAACAAACTTAAATCAGTATTCAGCAGCTCTTTGCAGACCAGCTGTAGCTTTACCGGCAGGTAACAGCTACATAAACATTTGACTGTAGATTAGTGCATTAGTGACAAAGAAATTTCCCAAAAACCAGTCAGAGCCTGAAGAAGGAGCCTGAAGGCAACAGGACTATCTGCTGTGAATCAATGAAAGGTTAAAGAATCTGTCAACAGCTGAGTTGTGAACAGACTACAAACAATGTGTACAGTTACAGTAACACTGCTGACGTGCACAACTGACAAATTACACACACAACCGTCTTTTGCCAACGTTTGCAAAGCCAATTCTGACAAAACACACAAAAAAGTTACCATCTGCGACAAAAACATGTATTTACCACATGCTTATATGTAAAATACAACAAGATTGAAATGCTTGCAACTCTTCTTTCTTAAGTAAAATCATTTTTTTTTTAATTACATTTTGGGGAATTTATTTTTATATTTCAAACCTTTGCTTTCTTTAATCAATCTGAAAAATATTAACTTTTTGCCATTAATATCCTCTAGAAAAATTAATTAAAAATCCTAATTAAAAAAATGAACCAATCATTTAACAGCAGCCCCTGACTTCCAGTATCCATGTCTAACCACTGCATTGGTGAAGATGGGTGACCTCCCCTTACCCTGTGCTGGTGAGAACTCTGACTGTGCCCAGCAGGCATGGCGGGTGGTTCAGGGGAAGGCAGTGGGCCCGTGGTCCCACGAAGAACCGCAAGCCAAATGCAGCGAGGCTCAGGGGAGCTGCAGTCCACCCCCACCGGGTTCTGGAAACTCCAGTCGGACCCGGCTGGCGCAGGGCACGGGAGCATAGCAGCGGGCATCGGGGCGCGGGGTTCAGTCAGATCCGCATCGCTCACCACCACCATGGGCTGCACACACTCAAGGACTAACAGACTCGTGGACAATGTCCAGACGTAGAAATACAAATCGACACAAACTTTCCTCCGGGATCCTCCAGTCATTCACTCAAGAGTCGGAACTTTTTGCCTCCTGGTTCCAATCCATTGCTGCGACCTCGGAAAGTTTAATCCCACATTTTCCACATCGGAGCCTGTCATTCCTGACCCCTGTGGATCAGATCTGCAAGGCTCTCGCAGACTATCAGAGGAGGTTCAGTCCAGAGGAAGCAGAAGGCAGACTCCTGGGTAGCAGATGGAGGAGTGTGTGTGGCGCAGGGATCAGAGGTAGGTCTGGTTGCACTACAGACACACACAGAGAACAACTGACAGCCTCCCTCCCGCCGGTGTCCGGTGATGTTCTGCATACAAAGCCTCTCTGTCCACCCCCAAAACACACACTGCTGTCCCATAGGGCCGGATCCTCCGTCTCTCCTCCCTCCCACTGCTTTCTCTCTTCTTTCACCCTCTCTCTATACCTCTAATTCCAACCAAATCTCTTCATCTTGCTCTCGTGCCAATCCCAACCTGCATCCTTCACTCCTATCTTTTCTCTTATGCTTTCTCTTTCTACTTCTTTTCCTTTTCAACCTGCATCCTAACAATCACTCAACACTTCCACATAAACCGGTCCAACTGTCATTTGCAGGCAAACAACTGGAACTTCAGCCATGACATAGGCCAGACGTCGGGGGTGAAGTCTTTAGATGAAGATATCTCCTGCCGATTTGGCCAAATCCTTTGCAGATCCCTCTCCTGCTGCATGAAGAGAAAAAACCCGGCACTCGCACATGTGCTGCATGTGTGTGAGGTTGCACAAACAGAGTGACAAAGCTGTGATCCCGACACTAAACTTCACAAAAGCCAGCCCTGCCTCTACCGCCTCCCCTTCACGCAGTGGGTAGAAAAAAAAGAGAGAGAAAAGCTAGAAAAGAAAAGAAAAAGAGTCCAATTTCCAGCACAAAGAGAAAAGAAAACATTTGCTGCAACTTTCAATGTTTCACTCCCTCCTTTCGGTTAGGAGGGGAAAATATAGAGGGAGGATGATATTATGAGAACATAGAAAAAGCTGGAGGAGACAGAAGAGCGACAAGCCTTAGAAGCTCTGGCATGAAACCTACAGGATGTCAACGGGACCTCTCTATCAAACCTCAACTCCCCCTCTTTCATATTCCTGTTCAAATAAGGCACAGCGACACCTAAACACCTCGCCACTAAACCAGTCAGAGAAAAGTGGTCTGCCCCCCCCCCCCCTCCTCGCCCGGTTGCCCGCACAGTAAAGTTCTCACCAAACAGCCGGAAGTCCAAAATACGTGCGAGACGGGCATACAGGTGACCATGTTGCTCTCCTCCAACGCTCATCACTGTCAGTAAGCTGTGCATCCGTTACCGGTGAGGTTAGACAGGTTTCACCTGCCACACCGCGGGGCAAGTTTCAACTCGACTGGCGAGGGCCGTCATGCATACAGAGACTGTACCCTCTGGATATGCTACAACCCGCCAACTAGTAAACACACAGCAGGTTGGAAGGGTTTTCTCCACAGTAATGAAGTAAAAGCAATCTGAGCGAATAAAAACGATGCGAGATGACTTTATCAATTACTCATTTCTAATTGCTCCTGACCTCAGCTTTTTTAATTAGACAAAGGGAATATGAAAAGTTAACAAAACAATAAACAAAAAATACTAATTACTAGTAAAGTGTGTAGAAAGCCATGCCCTGCAGTAGTTTAATATGGCACTTCAATAACAGTTGACTCATAAGAGATTATACTAAGATTATACTAAGAAAAGAATCAACGAATCAGAATTGAAAGGTTCTTTGTGGGGTTTTGTGAACTCTGATGGTATCTTCTGTGGAGAATGTGAAGTTGGTGGGTTTGTTTAGACGCTATGTTGTAGTCTCACTTGTTGTATGCACAGACCCAAAAGTCCAACTTCAACACTCAAACTAGAAAAATCTCTGCAGTGCATGTTAAAAACAAAACATTTTTCAGTAGTTTCAATACTAAATACTTTATTATTAATCTTTATTATCTTTATTGTTAATGCAATGACTCATAGAATAAATGCATGGCTAATTATTATCATTATTATGTGTTTACCATAATAAATAAACCAAAACTTGGTTATGGTTTTGTTGGGGAACAAATTTCACTTCAATACCTGTTTATTAATTAGATATTGCATGCTCTGGTATAATTAAATTAAGGACCATCTACTTTCTCCTTTTTTCCCCCCAATCTCTTCCATTCTCCACAAGATTCGATTATTTTCATCCACACAAAACAAAGTTGAACCTGGCTATGATGGTTGTAAACAGAGGTAAGAACATTCCTTGAAAGACAGCGGCATGTAAAAGCATGCAACACGGGCTGATGAATCTAATATACCACTTTCTCTTTATGTGGGTCCCCCTTCTTTTTCATTCTGTGCATACTTATGTGTATGCACATGCAGGAATGACACTACACACAGTAACATTAATCTTTCAGGAGAAGAAATATGGATCTGTTCCAGTTTAGAGCACCTGGCAGCAGTTTTACTATTGAATTAGAGTTGGAGTAAAACTTGAGATCACGCTGGATGGATGGCTTGATGTCACATTGGTTGCCGTACTCCTTATTAAACAGAAACACCTTTTCTTCCAAGGCTAATCATTAAAGATGAAGCTTTGGCAAAGCTACTCAAACTTTAGCTTTAGATGAACACACAAGAGACTTTGCACTCTGATTCGGAAGACACTAAAATACAGCTTTTGAGTAAATGTTCATTTATTATACCACTAACATGGATAGTTTTGCCACATGGAAAATAACTGGAACTTGCTGGAAGACAATTAGGAACATTATTAGCTAAGTAGCATTTAAGTGGGATTAACTTGTGTTATTTACCACCAGCCAGACGAATAGAATTTATATTTAGCACAACCAAAATGTGATATTTAGACCCATACGTTCAGACTGGGTGGAGTTTAACATCAGATGATGATTGTAGCTTTGTCTGCTGCCATGTTTACTTGCTAGCATGTGCTAGCAGGAAGATGAAAAAGACTGAAAGCTAACAAAGCAGAGGTTTGTTCAGCAAAGGTTTCAATCAGAAAAAAAAAGACTTAATTGGCATGTTAGTCAGAGTTGAAGGCAAGTTTTTAGTAATGAGGAATTTCTACAAAGGTAGATTAAAGAATAGTCCACAGGCAACATTAAGGTGAGCTTGTGTGTCTTTGCTAGGTATGATTCTCTTGTTGGGATTAAAAGACAAAAGCAAAACAAAACAAAACAAATAAAAAGCAGCCTTTATCTGTTACTGCTCATACAAGTTATAAAATTGTGTTTTTATTGCAAACGAATAAAATTTTTATTTCTGAAAGGGAACTCGATTTATTCTGCCTTAAAACATTTACCAGCCTCACATTAAAGAACGTTCTCTGTGAAAATAACAGACTGACTTTGGTGAGACCCACACCTCTCTTCATCCTTGGTTTAAATAGTTTATTGAGTCAGCTTTCACTCATACGTGCGCACATCATTACACATTAACACAAAGGCAACCTATGCCGTGCGCGGACATTCACACAAAAACATGCCACATGTCCCTTTGAGTCACAGCTGAGTATAAATACACAAGGCTGTGTAATTATGGTTGCTCTTAAAGTCAGAAAGCTTTGACTGTGGGGGGGGTTTCTCTTCTCTCTGTGGTTCAGACCAGAGCTCTGGGTTCAAAACAGCCCTTTGCTGGATCGCCATCCAGGGGGTGCAAGACAAGAGTAGGTCCGATTCTTGTTTCGGGGTGAGAAATGGGAGAGAAAAGACCACACCCATGTGGTAGTGATGAAATCGCAGAAGGCTGCCAATGTACTGGGCAGCAAAAAGGATCCCCGAGTCTGATTAAAAGCCAGACAAGGGTTTAATATATGAAAATACACCAGCTTGTTATTTCCTGGAGGAGATTTCATACCACATCTTTCACAGCAACAGTTAGTTTTGACAACCAGGGATCAGTTCCTTCATCTGGAAACAAAAGATCAGAGTCTGTCCAACTTTTTCTTTTTGTCTTCCTCAAGGACCGTGCAGACATTTATAGAAAAGGAGTGTGAGCATGAAGAGGGGAAAAAGAAGAATGAACAGAAAGGCATTGAGTTACAGTTTACGTAATGGACACAGTCACAGGTGACGAGCTGTGACAATAGCATACCTCCCATTGGTGAGCCACTGTCTACTGTTTGGGTGAAACATGCCAGAGCAAGCCGGCGGCTGAATATGGGCCTAACGTGCATCGCCACAGCATACCTTCCTTATCTGACCCGCAACGGGCCGACTCACAGCACCCTGAAGACGGCCAGACTTCATATTAGCTGCTTTTTTTTTATTATCATAACCTGCCGACACAAAGCTCTGGAAGTCAGGAAATCAAAGGCCGACATGTGCTGGTAATCTCATGCCTCGTGCCTCCCGCCTGGATCCCGCTGCTCTGTCAACAAACACATCTGTGGAAAGTGAGAGGGGTGGGGAGGGAGGTAACGCAGGATAAAGCCAAGCACATTTGCTGGTGTAATGGTCAGATTAGATTGCTGGTGTATTTTAATCCCTTTCATACCTAAACATGACCATTAGCCAGTAGATTAACACAGCAGCCTTTGCCCTCCCCCCCCCCCACACACACACACACACACACAGCAGCTTCCGCACAAGACAAAACAAAGTCTTTATCCTCATTAACTCAGCTGTGGGAAATAAAGCTGAGGCTGGACAGGAAACACACAGGAAAGAGAAGAGTGAAAAGTTTTAGACTGTTGAATGAGCTCGGAGTTGGCGTGTCGTAAATATACAAAGCTGTAGACACATCGATGGGGTGTTTTCCCTAATAACAAGCTGCCACCATTCAGGAAAGGGTCACCGAGGGACAGTGTGGGTTTGAGGCTCACAAAGAAAAACCAAGATAAAGGACTTTACTTGAAGTGGAATCTGAAGCTGTTGAGGAAAAGAACAATTAACTCAGAGTATGAATCCGGTCCCCTACTGATAAGAGAAACACTTTGTTGACACTCCTGATACAACATGTGGCACAGGAGGTGTTGAAACAGTACCCGCGCCAGACTTCTGTGTCATCAATTAAAAAGAGAAGCGCCAAAATCCAACCCATTTTTGCAAGATGAATCTGAATGGATAGTTAGAAAATCTACCTTCAGATGGAATTAATGAGCCAAACTTCACATAAAACAGGGATGTAAACACTCTAGTCTGTGGAGACATTTTGTTTACAGCTGCAAAGATGCTGAGACTCAATAACAAATCTTAGCTCAATGATCAGAGTTAAATTTCCTCGTTTAGACGGTCAGTATGAGTAATCTGTTAAAGTGGATTCTACAAAAGCAAGCTCTTGAGTAAAAAAAAAAAAAGGATGTTGCTGTTTTAAGCAGGTTAATTTTAACTTTAATCTTCCGCAAATCCCCATCCCAGTGAACCTATTGGCGTTTGAGAGCATTCAAGATGTAGTTATCAGCCTCGGACACTAGAGGGCAGCTACAACCCAAAGTCTGGTAGCAGATAGGTGGGGAAAGCTCAGAGGGCACTGTGGCACAGGAGACAAGAGCAAAAAGAAAGTCATAACAGTTATACTAAAATTGGAGGTATGAAAGTGAACATGCAGGATGAGTGGCTGCAAGAAGGCAACCTACAAGCATTAACTCATGACCTGTGGTTGTAACACAGTAATAAAGGAAAAGATCAGGGTTGGGAAATGCTGGTCGGAGATCAGAGAGGTCACACCTGTTGTGGGCTTTGGGTTGCAGGCAAAGTCTGGAGGGCAATAGCAGGTGGAGACAAATTATTCAGGGGTTTGATATTCCACCAACCCACAGCTGAAGGGGAGCTGGGTGGTCCACCACTCCTCCCTTCTTCCCAGACCGACCGGCCAGAGGACGGATGCAGCAACAGCTCACTTCTGCAGCGGATAAAGCATCCCACCTGACCACGTGCTCCGCTGTGGGAAGCTAACGCATTACGCATGCATTCTTTACATGTGCCTACTAATGTGTGTGTGTGTGTGTTTTGCGTGTGTGTGAGCTCTTTACGTGTGGAAACACTTATTTGCACCGGAAGTTTCGGAAATAAATCCACTCACTTACACCAAGTTAACTGTGTAGCACAAGTTCTTAATCATTTACAGAAATCTATAGCTATTGGTCAGTGACATTTCTACTACTGCTAAAACCAGGCTAAAGCTAATAATTGACCTCATTAGTCGTAACCTGATCCTTTTTTTAGGTCATAAGAATTGAGAAAACGGTGAACATGTCCATCAGAAGTTCCCTGAAAACAAGCCAACATCTTCAAATATCTTGTTTTGTATGAAAAACTGTTGATTCATCGTTTCAGTTCAAATATTTAGTAGCAATATAATTCTATGAGCACGCTCACTACTTCACAGATGAAGAAATAAATCATTTACCCCTGCATGAAGCAAAAATGCCGGATCCAGCCTCTTAGTGGTGAAAATTTTAGTGCTTTGGCTCTATTGAAAATCCTGAATTTAATTTCTGGAACATATAAACTACATCTGCAGAACGAGTGACAATGTGATTAAAAGAGGCTTAGTGGTGAGAATATTTTGCAGATGAGAATTTATGATTAGCATTCTTCAACAGCTTTGTAACATCTTATAGACTAAACAATGAGTTTAGAAAAATCTCAAATGTGACAAGAAGATTAGGAAGTAAGGAACAAATTTGATGCAGATCTTTATGTTGCATAAAAACCAAAACAAACAAAGCAGCCTTTTTCAGATTTATAACACACACACACACACACAAAATAAAATCCGGGTTGTAGATGTCCATCTGCCCCAGGGGGGAATGTGGAATACATGATCCAGCCAGTAAAGTTTCCACATACTGTAGACGAAAATGCCAGATAAGAGAGAGTGGGAAGGAAACATGGAGGTGGGGGGATGTCGACAGATGCTGGAGCACAAGGGGGGAAATATTTGAGAATAAAAAACGAGGGCAGAGAGCGATGTAATGCAGAAACAAGAAGAGAGCAGATGGAGAACGGAGAGGGGCTCTGACAGCGGCGACATATTTACTCAAAAATAGACCAATTACCTCCTTGACACCTCCTCTCTTCTGCCTAATTTCCAACAGGGACTCTTGAGTGACTTTAAAGCAACAAATGCTGGTACAGATACAGAATGCATGACTGAAGTAAAGAAGACACCCCAGTCACACATCTTTTGACAGATTTTCAGCAATTCTCCTGTGCAATTAAGATATCACATTTCACTGTGGGGAGAGAAAATCTGCATTCAAAAATGTGTAGAACGGAGTTTCTATGTGTGTGAGAGGGAAAGATATTGCCACACACAGCTGTAGGCTCACACACATCATGTCCTCTAGCACACTAAGTGGAGAGATGGTGCTCCACTTTAACCTAATTAGCAGGGAGTGGCTGCTCTGGCACACACCACATTCTTCATGTTCAGGTCTGAACTGAAACAATCAGAGCTGAAATGAAGACAAAGCTACTTCTTTTTCTGAACTTATCAAGATTTTTATTTCACGTGTCCGGATTTTGACATATTCATTAGTAATGTAACCAAATAGCTGATACGCATTGGGGGGGGGGATCATATTCAAAAAAGCAGTGATGTGACATATTTTTCCTAAAAATAACAGCTTTCATAGGAGAAGATGGATACCAGTAGGCAGAGGGACCCTTTTCTATCCCTCAGCTACGCCTACAGATGCAGCACGTCTCCAAGTTGTCAGGTTTCAGCTTCGCATCCATCACCTTTATGCTGACAGTTGCCATGAGAACGAACAAGATGCCACCGTTCGAGCATGAGAAAGACCCTAGGGACTCAACTTGATGGCTGAGATGTTTTTTGCCCATTACATATTTGAAATTTGTGTTAACAGATTTTATTTCCGCCAAAAGTGTGAAAGTTCAGGATTTCAATGTCTCACAGTGCAAAGCAGCTGCTGATCCAAGCCTCGCCTCGCCTGACCGTCACAGCCTTAATATGCAAGTCTGCAAACCTGCAGGGGAATTCAAGATGTTCCACCTTTATGTGAGCTTTTTTTCTTTTTCATGCTTTAGGGTTGCGACTGAATTCCAAGAATGCTTGAATCTAAAAACTCTGTTGCAGCTAAATATGTGATGCACATTGGAGCGGCATGCCCTCACGGTTAGCACATCCTGCTGTTTCTGAGCAGCGGCAAAGTGCTGCCAGGTAAACCTCAGCTGGACTCTCTGTTGAGTGGATACATCTGTCTCCTGATGCGTGTATACCGCCTCAACAACATCGGGGCCGATGACGACATCTGGCAAAGAGCTAACCCTCATGTCCCTGCACTGTACCCCCTCCTCCTCCTCCTCCTCCTCCTCCTCCTCTTCCTCCTCTGTGCTGACCACAACCGCTGGGAGCAATCAGAGCGTC
>JAOXYM010000022.1:19374607-19398126 GCA_028567055.1 Leptatherina wallacei | reverse complement strand
GGGGGGGGGGGGGGGGGGGGGGGGGGGGGGGGGGGGGGGGGGGGGGGGGGGGGGGGGGGGGGGGGGGGGGGGGTGAATAAATTGATAGTTTGACATTTTGGGAAATATGCTTACATGGTTTCTTGCCAAAGTTGGGCTAGAAACTTGATACTGCTTTTAAATCAGTCTGTTAAATCTGAGGTTGACTAGCATAGCTATAGAGACTGAAAACAGATGAGGGGAAAAAAAATCTGGTTTTGTCAATAAAACAGTTTGGGAAAACACTTTTATTGATAAGTTACATCTCATTTGTTCCGTTCATATAAAAGAAAAATCCTGCTATTTAGAGTTATGAGACTATTTCTGTCAGATAAGAGCTAGGCTTGCTGCCTTTGTTTCCTCCCTGTAAGCTAAACAAACATCATGGATGTTATATTTACAGAACAGACATGAGAGGGAACCATCCTCTCATGTATCTCTCGGAGTTTCTAGAAAGATAAACTTCTGATCTGTGAGCTTGGAGAAAGACGGACAAGCTCAAGAGCCCTCAGAGAAGAGTCTAATTCGTTCATGTAATAACAACATTTTTATAAAATGTATACATTTCTTACAGCGTGAAGTCAAGATACCACTTCGACCTGTGAAAATGACCTTAAGGGTTAACTTAGAACATTAAAATTGGTCCTTGGTCTTTCAAAGAAGTAAATATGAAGTGGTAATAATGGAAAAATAGACAATACTGGAAATTCAGTTTAATTGAGGAACCGAAGGCTATTAGCTAAATTAACCTATCAGTTTAGTCATTAACTGTGACCAAAGAAATTCCCAAAACTTAACAAAGGCATCCCCTAATTGAATTAGATGCTGTTTTGATCTCCGTGGAGTATATGCGAAACCATTGTCTCTTTGGAGAGTAACATTAAATCTCTCTCACTCTTTAACATATAAACTTATATAAACTTTCTTTTAGAAAGAGGGCCCGTGGGCGGGCTCCCGCCAGTTAAAGGGTTAATTAACTATGATTTAAAATAAAAAAGAAACTTTAAAAAGATCAAATCCTCTCTAAAGCTATTTTGTGTGTACCTAGAATGTATCAGAGCAGCTAAATCTGGATCAATGTTGTTTACTCATTGTAACAACTTTAATCTTTTCTACTCGACAAAGATACCAACAATGTCACCAAGTATGACTAATTGAACACGATGGTCCAGTCATGTATCATTTCAAGCCATCTGGTGTCATCTCACTGCATGATAAAATGTCCTTTAATTCACCAGCTTTGTCTCAGTTATATTATTATATATTATATATATATTATATGTCATTATTCTGCCATTTAAAACAGTTTAGGAATGGTTCATAAATTAACATTTCTCAGCTGTTTCTGGTGCTATTGTTGACTTGTTTCCATGCCTTACCTTCTTGGAGATCAGTGATTTCTTCTTTCTCTGTTCTTGTCTCTGACATCTTGGTTTCCATGGTAACGGTTGTTTCTTATAAAGAGATCTGTATAAACTATGTTCGGTGACGTTAGACAGGCCAATATGTCAGAGTTTATATTACATAATTCTCCATCTGATATTAATCTCATTCTTGGTGTTTCGATAAAACACATTTTTAGTGATTTTGTAATTGAAAAGTATGTAGAAGTTGAATAAATCTGAGTGAGCCAACCCCACACCTGGCTCAAGTGTATGAACCTTTATGATGCTTTTGCTAAAAATAAGTAATAGAATGATATGATTTTAATGATTTTTGATACATTTATCATGAATATACATCATAACTTAACTTTTAAATACCTATTTTCAATTGATTTTTTTTCTTGTGAGTTAATTAAAGGGTTAAGTGAATGAAATGCCAAAAGAACAACAACTAAAGAGAAGCCAAAGAAAAGATTTTGTATTGATCAAATTGATCTGTCCCTTAACTGATAAGTTTTATTCAATCAATGTGGAAAATGTTTTAAATATTAAACAAAATACTCAGAAAACAAGAGAAAACTAAGTGTTAAACTCATTTCACTGACCACTTTATCAGGTACACCTTGTTAGTACTGGGTTAGGGTCCGGTACTAGTACTAGCTAGTCAGCAAACTAACTGCATTCATTCTTCATGGTATAGATTCAACAAGGTGTTGGAAACATTCCTCAGAGATTTTGCTCCATATTGACATGATAGCATCACACAGTCGCTGCACATCCATGATGAGAATCTCCCGTTCCACCACATCCCAAAGGTGAAATATTGAATTGAGATGTGGTGACTGTGGAGGCCGTTGGAGTACAGTGACCTCATTGTCATGTTGGAGATGATCTGAGCTTTGTGACATGGTGCATTATCCTGCTAGAAGCAGCCATCAGAACACTGTGCTCATAAAGAGATGGACATGGTCAGCAACAATACTTATTGAGGCTATGGTGTTTAAATGATGCTCAATTGGTACTAGGGGGCCTGACGTGTGCCAACAAGATATTCCTCAAACTCTTACACCACCAGCAGCCTGGACCAAGGCAGGATTGGTCCATGCTTTGATGATGACGACCCTACCTTCTGAACATCACAGCTGAAACGAAGACTCATCGGACCAGGACTTCTGACATCAACAAGGCATTTTTCTCCAGACAACCGCTGCCCACTGGATATTTTCTCTTTTTCAAACCATTCTCTCTAAACCCTAGAGATGTGTGTGTGTGTGTGTGTGTGTGTGTGTGTGTGTGCGTGTGTGTGAAAATTCCAGTAGATCAGCAGTTTCTGAAAGACCAGCCTGTCTGGCATCAACAACCATGCCACGTTCAAAGTCACTTAAATCCTCTTTCTTCTTTATTCTGATGCTCAGTTTGAACTTCAGCAAGTCGTCTGCATGACTAAATGTACTGAGTACTGAGCCATGATGTTGGCTGATTAGATATTTATATTAACAAGCAATTGAACGGGTGGACATGATATTTTTACCTTATGAGCTCAAACCAGTTCAAACCTAATTAAGCAGCTCTTTTGACACTTGTAGCTGAAACCTGAAATCATACAGATAAAACGTCTCTTTTAACATCTCTTCCTCCTCACATCTGGACTGGTTTAATAATCACAGTTCATTGTTCAGCCTTGTGCAATTAAACAGCACCATCTGCAGGACCACAAGTAGTATCAAATCTATCATATGACGTTAAAACACACATATTGGATGGAAACAATAAATAAACCCTTAAGGGCATTTCAGAAAATGAACTGTGAGGCTCAAGGGATTAAGATTAATTCCTCTTGGACACTTTTGCTAACAAACAAGAAGGTGGAAACCCAAACTTATACATATTCATAATAATCTAATAAATAAGGTTTCAGCTTTACTTTTTTTTTAACTCAATTGACCACAATAACCAGGTATACTGGAATCATCTTTATTTAATATATGTGAAATATATTTCAGAAAATTATCAGGGCATTTGTAAACAAAACATAATTTAAATACAATAAATTATATATAAAGGAGGTTTGGTTTTAAAGCTAAGATGCACATAGATGAATTTCTAAACAATCCTTCTTCATGTAGGTCATCTGCTGCCAAATAAGTGGTACAAAACACAGGAACAAAGCAGAAGTTTGGAGAAATCAGAGCGATGATATGCTGCATACATTGACACTGACATTGATACCCTCTGACATGGTGGACAATGCTGATTGTATTTGGGAAAACATGTTGGAAATCTTGAGACCACAAAATTAGGAAAACTCAAGTCATGAATGCAGAAGGCCTGATTGCACATAGAAACATGTAGATAATTGTATTAAACTAACATTTCACATCAAATTATAAGCTCACAGTGTTATAAAAAAAGGCAAATTCTACACCTGTATTACAATTCAAAAACATCCTGCATCCATAACAACGGATTTACTGGACTTGTGCAGAGGTAACACAGCTCTTCTAAAAAGAAACACAAGCAGCATAGAAAATACACCAGTCAGACTGACTGCAGATGATTAAATATGGGATCCTGGAGTGAATATTTTGTTGAGGATCCTGGCCTGTTTGAAGGAGGGAGGGAGATGATGAGAGTGAGAAAGAGGTTGGCTTCCTCTTCTCCATTTGTTTCCCTCTCGGCTCCTCACATCCCACCTGAGAGCAGCGAGGGGAGGCATCGTAGCCTGGACGAGGCTCTTTACTCTGAAACAAATTAAGCATTAATAATTTGTCGCTAAAAAATTCAAATAAAAATCCTTTTTAGATGAACTCAGGTGTTTTAAACCGCACATATTCCCAAACTGTAGCATTACGTGACTCTATTTGGATTATGCAACAATCATTATGCTTTATTTTCGCTTAGGAATGCATACAAAAGATCAGGTTTATTGTAAGAAAAAAAAAAGCCATACCAGTATCCATAATGGAAACCGCGGATGCAGGGGAGCCAGGACACACATCCCCCTGTGCACGAGCTGCCCTGCTGCGCCACACGTCTCTTCATCACAGCATGTAGATGATGTAGGAGAGGAAGACGAGGCCCATGATGGCGAAAAACATCAACAGCACTATGTCGAACATGATGGGAGCGCTGTCACAGATGGAAGGTGAAGATGCAAAAAAAAAAACCCGACACGAAGTAGAAACAGCAGCCCCACCGCCTGTGTGGGAGATCAGATCGGAGAATATCGGAGCAGTTCGGAGAACGGAGGCTAGAGCTCGAGGCCCCGCCCACTGGCTCCACTCAGGAACGAAGGGGAATAA
This sequence comes from Leptatherina wallacei, assembly GCA_028567055.1. Classification (NCBI taxonomy): domain Eukaryota; kingdom Metazoa; phylum Chordata; class Actinopteri; order Atheriniformes; family Atherinidae; genus Leptatherina; species Leptatherina wallacei. Next base: position 19,393,421 of record JAOXYM010000022.1, on the reverse strand, counting down.
AATAACTGGTGTTGGATGGCAGGCGAATTTTTTGCGTTAAATTGCGAAATTTTCTCAATTATATCTCTAAAATGTGTCAAAAACGTTTTAAGTATAGAAAAGTATGTATTTAAAGGCAACTGTAGTGATTAAAAACGGTATCAGAGCAGTGGCATCCTTGGGCTATTGTTCTACATTCATCATGACTGCACCACAGTAGCAGGCCTATCTTTGATTCTAGTTTGACGATTTTGTTGATAACAAGGGGGGGGGGGGGTCACTTTAATGATGACATATCAATTTAATAGACGAAGATGAGCAGGATGGAGTCACTCTGCGAACGGGTTTGGTGTTTCTGCAGCTCCTTTGGAAACTGTAAAGTTATGGGCAGACCTCTGTTACCTGTTTACAAATAAGTACAGTGACAGCTGAGCTTTAGCTCAGTTTCCTCTGCCAGAAGGTCTCTGTAAAAAAAACCTGTTAGTCCCCTCCCCAATGGTTCTATCCCTTGGAAACTCATCACACTTCTGCACATGCATAAATTGGACATTGTTATTTTGATAAAAGGATCAACCGGTTTACACCAGTCCTCTTGATGTCACTAAAGATGTATTCTAATTAAGCAAATTTGACATTGAAGTGTTTAGATTCTGAGCTTTTGATTTAAGTGGATCTACAGCAGTGTTTTTAAAAAAATCCATCAGATATCAGGACGTTGAAGAATTCCCAAATCAGTGTTTTAATGCATTCTAAGAAAAACATAGAAAAGGCCCAAACATCTGCAGAACACAACAGTAATGGATGGTTGTAGAATCTTTTAAGGGGTTAAGAAAAACCCCTTCACAACATCCAACCAAGTGAGGAACACTGTCCAGGCAGAAATTCATCAAAGTATACAATTGGTTTGCTAGACTGCCACTAGCACTAGGTTACTACAGTTTGATAAGACAAAAACAAAGAAGCATCCAGCTAAATGTAGAGCTGAAGGCACAACACAACATGGTAGACTGGTCCAAAAAAAAAAAAAATCCCAAAATCAGCTCACCAGTTTTAGAAGGCGCAGAAATGAAATATTCTATTCTAAATAAATGGGTCAATCATCTGACCTTGATACATTTTATTTGCTTGAGACAAAATGAAAAGGTGGAAAGACACAAACTGAAGACAGCAGCAGTAAAGGCTCATTCTTGATTCCTGACTTTAGGTAGTTATTCTATTCTAAGGAAAACAATATTTTCCTGTTAATTTGATCATGGTTGACCTCTGAAAACACACTCTACTTATGACAGATCTGTACCTAAACCTTATTCCAAGTTTGACCCAAATACCAAGCCTATATTGACAGTAAAACTTCCACTTGAATTGGATTTTAAAAGAAAAAAAAAAGTGTTTATTGGAGTTGGCAGTGTCTAGGAAGCATATTCTATCCCCACAGACAAATGGATTGTCCAAAGTACTTTCACATTTTAACTGTTCATCTTATTAATTAGAAATTCAACACAAACAGACTGAGAAAAAAATGACATTTTATTGAATCTGCAGAATCATAAGTACAATTTGAAGTGCTGTAACAGGGCAACAGGAAATGATATCAGGTCCTTAATCTGAGTATGTATTCTGAGCTTTGAATACATGTGTATGACAATATGCATATGATATCTTTACTTTTTATTTATAAAATAACAAAATTATATAAAAAAAAAACAATTAAGATGGAATGCACAAAACTGGTCTGAATGCTTAACCTGCAATTGTGGATAATATGATTCACTCTGCAAAGTCTACAGTATATAACCAGTATCATAGAAGCAGGGAATGATTCATCAGAAGCGCAAGATGAAGCCTACGATGAAGGCTGAAGGAGAGAGGGACTGCAGCAGGGGGAGGATGGGACAGGATACTAGCCGGGAAGTGAGGGGAAGCGAGAGGGGGGGGGATATGATACGTTACGGTTCAGTAGTGATGCCAGAGCAGAGGAGCGGCATTTGGCGCAAAGAGGTCAACTCCTGACTAATATCCAGGTCAGACAAACAACTTGCCCTGCCTCACAGGCTGGGAGATTGAGAGCATCTGCCCTCTGTCGCCTGCAGCGCTGCACACTTAAATCATCACACACATTACCAACCCATCCTGAGCCACACTTAACACTAGCTGTCTTTGGCCATTTTTTAATTTCATCTTAACTCACAACATCAATACCCCTTGAGATCAAAGATAGCTGGATTGGATAGCGGGTATCAATGTGAGCATGTCTAATTTAAACCCAAGCGGTCAACATGAGCTTGGAGTCATTTCACTCTTAGAAAAAACCACCAACTTTTTGGTGAAACAACTAAGCTTTGAATCAGTTTTCCAACCTAGCTTCTGTTTTTTGAATATCCTGTTGTCAGAGAGCGATTGATGCAAAAAGCAGGCGTGTTCACCGTCCTGCCGAGTGTTAATTCATGTTGTTTCGTAACCTAAACGTCAGATTTAGGTGCCTTTTTATCCCGATTTGCACAGTTTATGTTTAACACCAATAAAAAACTTCCAATTAAGTGTACTTTTCAATGAGTCAACTTAAAAAAGAAAGAAAGAAAAAAAAAAAAATCACATTTCCCCACATTCACAAAAATATGAACCACTTTCACCTGCAGGCAAGCCCCTTTCCAAAGCACCATGACCTGTAAAATCCTTTTCCCTAACTTACCTTTATGATGAATATACAATTATACAATGTCATCTAGCTACATAGGGAGAGCCTCGTTTCATCTGATAAAGCTGAACATATTTGGCTCCCCACATCAACCTGCCCCACCTCAAAATGCAACGCTCTGATCACTCGAATGATGGTCACAGTGCATCACGGGAGAATGAGACATAAAAAAAGGGGAAGAGGTGTGTATGGTCAGTGGAATGGAGATCACATTTACGTCACAGAAAAATGAGAAAATATCTTAAAAATATCTTCTCTTTTTTTTTTAGTTTAAGATCCTCAGTTACTCCATCTGCAGTGGAAGAAAGATAGTTTTTCCAGTAATGTTTTAATTTTTCCATATATAAGCCAACAGTTTTTAGATTTATGTTGCAGCTGACTGCTGCTAACCATATTGAAGAAGAAAAAAAAAAGCCAAACGATACAACAGAACCATCTTTTTTATGTGTATTTTAAACACTGTCCTGTAACCATTTTATTTTGGAGGTGGCAAAAATAAAGACAAAAAAAGAATAGAGATGCACTGATGAGAAATGGGCATCAACAACAAGCAGTTTTAACTCGGAGTCAAACTGCAAGCCGACTAATCCAACAACTGATCCAATACTGCGACTGTATGACTCTACATAAACTCTGTTTTCTTGGCTTCCAAAAGTGACTCTGCTTTATGTAATTAGTACACTGGAAGTTTATTTTTTTCTTCTTTTCTTTTGAAAATCAAGCATCTTATAATAAGAAAAGCAAAAGAGAACAGCTGGAAGAACAGCATGAGATAAACAACATTTACCACAGCAAAGGATTCAACAAATTGTCTCACATTAAATGGAAAAAAAGAAAAAAAAAGAAAAAAGACTGGAATGTTGTCACACACAAAAAACAATGGAATAAATCTAAAATAAGAATAGAAATTTGTGCTTGGCCTTCTCTTTTATAAATGCATTTTCTTTGTTTCCAATCTCCTTTTTACTAAATTGTTTAACCTCGATCGCCACATCTTTGTGATTCTCTCAGGACTTGAAGGCATTAAGGTTGCAAAAAACAGGAATAAAGGTGTAATACACAGAACGAAACACACTAATTGAGGTGGTGTAATCAGTGTGGCTGCAAGAGATAAGACTGATAATGTCCCCTAACTTGTCCCTGATCCCTCCTGTATCCAAGACGCCAGAGAAAGGCAATGACAGGAGGAGCTCTTCAGTTAGGCTACAATTCCAGTTTCACAACAATACCCACAACGCAGTGTTGAACACAAGGCTGTCTACATGTGCAGACAATAGCGAGATGTGTATCTATCTATAAATATATTAAAAACCTCTCTGTTCGGACTGATAAGTGGCTGATGCGGTGCAACAGTTACACAGGTAGAGGTTAAAGGAATGTACACAAGTCAGAGTAAAATTCAAGCTTTCATCTGATAGACTGAGATTCAAACACCGAGTTTCCAGTCTGGCCAAGATCAAGCTGCAAAATTAAGGACAGCAAAGAAACAAAAAAAACAAAACATAAGCTGATTTTCTCCACAGAAAACTGCTTGCAGTGTCTGACTTGTGGGGGATTTATCTAATCTTTTTTTTAAGTCATTGTTTTTGCATCAGGTTTTTTTTAAGTGCTACAGCTAGGATGGAGCTGTGTGACATGGCATGACCCCTGACATACTGCTATGAACTGAGTTTATCTTTTAAGATTCAGTTTCCACTTGCACAAGAGCGGAACGAAAATGGCAAAACGTACAAAGATGAAACGGACAGACATTAGCACAGATAGCGAAGCAGGCAGACAGACGGACAAGGACAGACAGACAAAACTGAGGGCGTCCGTGGTTGGCAACAGTGAGAGCAGAGCAGGGATGCAGAGGGGGAGAGGCTTTAGGGTCTCACAGGACAGATTAAGGAACAAGAGTAAAATTAAGAGAAAGCGGTGTTAAGATGAGATGGCACTGGGCTTTTCCTTTCCCTCCCTTTCTATCTCCTCCTCCTTCTCTTCCTCTTTTGCTATCCCGCTCACTCAGATGGCCTCCACGTAGTTGGCAGGAAGCATTCCCTGCTGGCCGGTGCGCTCCACGCGCCCATACATCCAGCCTTCGTCGATCTGCTGCACGTCGACGATCACGTCTCCGTCCATGAAGGACACCTCATCCTCGTCAGCTGCAGAGTAGTCGTACACTGCCCTGTATCGTTTCTGTCCAAAGACAATAACAAAGAGGCGTTGAGTTAGTGACAGAAAAGCTTACCATCAGCAGATATTCTTCTAAAAACTACATGCTTACAGCAACTTAACAGAGATTAAATACATGAGAACACCTCATTCACTGAACATTAACCTGCCTTTAACTATACATAGTTCCTGACAAGACATCTTTTTAGGGAGGATTGCAACTTATACTTGAGCTCATAATCGATAAAGAAATTGTCTAAATACAGGATTTCAAGTTTTTTTCCCCATAATTGAACAGTGGTCTTAATTCTGCTTTGCTTCTTGACTCATTAAGTTGGAGCAAAGTGGAGGACTTACCCCAGAGCTGGGAGGCGGGGCAGCGGCCGCCTGGCGCACTGGTTCAGGAGCAGGCTCATAGTGGTAGTTCTGAGAGGCTGCAGGCTGCTGGAAAGCTCCTGATAAATGGAAAGGAGGCCAAATTAACGAGCTACAAACACATTTTCCTTAATGTCAGATCTAAGACATGGAACCCACTGGGAAATATGCAGAAATTCACTCAAGTGGCAAGCTATAAACGAGCCTTCTTTAAAGTCAGAGTAAAGCAAATTTTCATGGAAGCAAGTTGTATGTTTAAGACAGTAGCTGCTGGAAACATGTACAAAGGCAGAGAAAGGCGTTTTAATCAATTGTGGAGTGAGACTATTAGTTTGTTTCTCCATCAGCAGCTGTAAAAGTCATAAATCCATGATGCAGTGGGATTGTGTATATAAAGCAAACAAAAGCAGACCCACCCCTCACGCTGGAACATTAATAACCAACCTGTGGCTAATTCTCCAACCAGGGACAGGAGTTGAGAATTAGCTTTAGCTGCAAACTCTGTTTGCATGACATCAACTACAAATCTCTTGTAACTATTTCCAAATGCAATGTCTCTGTCAAATAAATCAATAAAAAAAAAAAGCTTTTGACCAGCAACCAGCAAGCTAACTGTTCTCCCTTCATCATGGTAATGTGTTTTTCCAGGATGCTAGTAGAACTTCTCTAGTCTACTACAGTCCATTAAACTGTAATGAACTAAGAAAACAAGAAGAAATGTTATTCATTTTGTCAAGGTTGAAGCTGAAATGTAGCACTGCTGCAGACCTGGGTACACACCTCATAGAAATTCAAGGGAATGATGAGCAACCCAAGTTTCAGAAATAACCTCTGTGGGTTAATTATGTGCAGAGCTGCAGTGATAGAGAGCTCAGAATTACTGTTAAAACCAGCTTTGTTAGTCACCTGGCACTTTTGCAAACTTTGATTGGAGACGGTTAGAATTAACAGACATCTATACACTGCTCAGTCTCTCGCTCCTCTGATGGCGTGCTCATGCTGCACCGATACATGTCTGTTGAATCCTTGCCACGACACTGCAAGTGTCCCCATTTGACAATATTGGTAACTTAGTCTGCAGCTGGAAAGTGAGAAAAATATGTAATATGTACAGTATGTGATTGTCACTGTAAGTAATTTGCTTTTATTAAAGTTAATTCTGCTTTGCCTGTCCTGTTTTTCATAAGAGCAGACCTGAGATCTGTCAATCAAGGTCTTGTGCAGGCATGCACCCAGAATTTAAAGGCAGACAGCACTGCTCATTTTCTTGTTCATGGTTCATGTTTGAACAAGTGGGTAGGTACATATTTGTTTGTGATGTGACAAACTCAGAGTTCAAAATTAATTTCCACTTCATTCAGACTTTGATTTTCAATCCACAGAGCAAATTCATTTCAACATGCGTATTAACTCCTGCCTGTATGTTTGCATTGGTTCTTCCATAGAATGAATATAAAAAACATGGCAAGCCAAGACATGCATACAACACCTGTTGAACTCCCTGTTGCACAACCTCTGAAACAATGACCCTCTTTGTCTCCTCCATTTTCCCCACATGCTTGATTTGCACATTTGCAAATTAAGCATGTAAAATACCAACAAGTTGACCCATTACGTTTCGCTGGAACATTATTAATCCAGCTTCAAGTGAGGTGTACACATGTTTGAGGTAAATGGTATCTACAAAGTAGCTGAGTTTGAGCTTGAGCAAAGATAGTTTGGCTTGAGTAATAAAATAGATCGAACAGTTTTAATTATAACATGGTAAACCACAGTTGTGAAATAAGTCATTTCTTCAATAATACAGTGATTCATAGCTAAATGGATTGCATGCAGGGGAGGAGGACGCCGGTGGAAAAGTTACAACTGAAATCCTTGAGAGGTGTGACCAGGAATCATCCAGCTTGTGGCACAGACAAGTCTAGAAGCTTAAAGCTCTTCTATCAACTATGTTTATGCTCATTTCACAACCATTTCTAATATTTGACCATTAATAAAATTACTGAGCCAGTCGATTAGTCTGTAAACTGGATGTGATTTAAGTTTTAAAGTGTTTCTGTATGTTTGTGGCTGTCGGGGGGGATCAAATACCTTGGTTTGGGTTGCTTGGTTGATGTGGGGCCTCTCCTCCCATCTTCCTCTTCTCAAACTCCTCATGGTACTTAATCTGAAACACAAAAGCATGAACAGTGTATGGTCATAAAGAAAATGCTGGGAAGTTTTATCTTTAGGAAGCAGGCGGTGCATGTAGTTCATTTTCTGTCCACCAGGGGTCTCCCATACACTCTCCAGTCTCTGTGCTGATAGGTGGGGCGGGTTACATGCAGCCAAGGCTTGGGAAGCAGCTTGATGCTAAGAGGAAAAGACATCTGAACAGTCGGAAGTATTGTGAGCTCAGAGTTGCATAGCAACCATCGTTGACACATCACAAAAACACAGGTGAGGAAAGGAAAAAAAAGAAAAGAAAAAGGGGAACTGAGCTGAAGCTTCACATTCAGGGCAAGAATGAGCCAGCAAGATTCAACAGGAAACCCAAGAGAACAGGAGTAAACAAACCACACGTAACCTACATTAAACAAATAATGATATCAGGTGTAAACAAAGAATTTTCCTGGGAGCTTTTTAAATGTGTGAGTTGTACACGTGTAGCTGAACAAAAGGTCTCCAGAACTACATTTTGAGGTAGCCGTCATTAACCTTAAACCTTTGCCAAGAAACACTGTGACATAAGCAGTATTTTACATGAAACTGGTCACACTAATGAAACTGAGTGACTGCTCTATGAGTGGACTAAATAACCCCCACTCTTATTACCACCCTGATAACAGACTGACTCACAGTGCCTTGTTCAAGATTTACAACCTTGATTCTGTCCCCACTTCCACACAGGCTCAAAGAACCCACTGTGCTGGCGGTGTTGGTGGGGAGTGTATTCACAGACTGGATGGGATCACCGAGTGTTTGTGCAAGGACAGTGAAGCGAGTGGCTGAGAGAACACAGTGGTTATTCTCAAGTGCAATATGCTAAGTGAGCGTGTGTGCGGGAGATTATTTTAGTTTGTTTTGAGGGAGCAGGTTGAACAGATGGTGCATTTGTGAGTGGATTTTACAGGAAGTGCCCTGGCTGGTGCTGACCTGAACCCTCAGTGAATCTTTGCTGCTGAAAAAGATGACGGTGACACAAAATGGAAGGTAATGGACCAGGAATCAAGATGGAGAAGAAAGAGAAAATAGATTACAAGCATAGCAGATAGGACAAGCCTAGACTTGTTTATTTCTTAGAGACCAGGCAAGAGAATAAAATGAAAGAAAGATTTGTATTCATCTGGAGCACTTTCCTTATGATTGGCTGAGAATGATGCACTGATTGCAAGCAGATGTTTTATCAGTCGTAACTAAAAGACATTCAGAGAGCACAAGCTTATGCCGCGAGATGCCCTTGTTAGACTGCTGTGGTTTGTTTGTGCGCATCCATAAATAAATACATGTATATATGTGTTTTCTCTCTCTGCCTTACACATTTCCTTGATCTCAGACATGCCAGACCTTTCATTGCATGAAAGCAGTAATTATCCATCACCCTCCACACTAATTATGCCATTAGTGAGGCCGGTGCAGAGCTGGTTATGGATAATCACGTGTTTTTGTGTATGAGGGGGTTCCACAAGCAAATGAAGACTTTCACAGCTGAATTTAAAGAAAAGAGACCAAGGTAAACACTGCACGCACTTCTGCATGGCTGTGCTGTATTTAAAGAAAGATGGCAAATCAATTAGTGGAGCAAAGGGAGAGCAGCGTGGAGGTGAAAGGAAATGATCTTCTGTGGAGAATGACTTGAGAATTTTATTACAAGGAAGAAACAGTAACTGATGATGACAGAAGATAAAAGACACTAAAATAACTTAAGATCTTAATCTGCTGAAGCTATCAGAGGCTTACGGTGAAAACAATCAGGAAATATTAGAAATGAATCAAATCTTCAATAAATAAATCCCTCTTGTTTTGACAGTTTTGACTAATGATTTTTTTTTTAATCAAGACTTTTAAACAATGTTATCAACAAATAAGCATGAGTTGACAAAGAATTAGCTTCAGACTGTGAAATCAGGAATTATAGAGCCCTTCCCAGCATACAATGCATGGACCAATTATCCTCCACAACACAAATCCTCTCAATATTGGCAAAGAGATCATGGTAGTGTAGAAAAGCTAATCAATTCAGAGCAGACTGGCTTCAAACAAGCCCATCAGGAAGAAAAGGACACGAGAAGAGCTCCAAATAAGAGGCCTGCTTTTCATTTAAGTGCAAACTGTTTCTGTAACTGTGCTGCTGATACTTACATTGCTGATTTGGTCTTGCGTTTTCTTAATTCTCTGCATCTCTGGCGTGTCTGCGACCACGCTGAAACCTTTTCCTTTATTCTTCTCAAAATCCTCCCTGTAGAGAACCTGCAGGACATACAGAGAGAAAATTGAAACAACAATAATACAGTAGTATTTGAAATCAATTACATATTCAAAGGACCAGTTTCAGTGTGCGAGTATGAGTCAACAAGCGAAATCCAACAAGTGCAGAGCAAATTATTATTTATAGATGCTTTGACCTAGATTCTTTCAACATAAAGAATTCACAACAGAACACAGAGGAGTCTTTAAAAGAAACAATGTAGTGCTCTTCGCATACTGTATAAGCACTTGTTCTTGGGTTTGGCAAAAAGATCATTCCTGGGTTTTACTGAGGTAATAAAATATTTCTATAGCAGCAGGAAAATGGTTTTTACTGTGGCTTCTTTTACAGCTCGATACCCATAAATGATCCAAAATGAAAACACTGAAATGTCACCTCTATTGAAATTAACACTCTGCAAATGTTTTTAATTTCTAGACATGGAAATTCCATAAAACCATTACTTATATTTTGTGAAACCTGACACATTACTACAGTTTTCTTGTATTGTGTTTGACTTATTTTTCATTATAAAGCAGAAGATTAGTTAAGATATCTGAAACAGGAAGCTCTACTGTTGGAATCATTTTTTCCTGATCATTAAGTGTGGCTAAAGTAAGCCGTTTTTTCCATTTTCTTTGTGCTAGAAAAGTGCATATAATAGCTTTGTGACGCCAACTTCCTGTTTGGTTAGAAGCGAAGGCCTTACATACAGGACGTGGCAGAAACCATATAAGGTCAAAAAGAGAGGTAGTGAGAGAAGAAGCGTGTTTGTGTGTTTCCAGTCATACCACCCCTGTCTGACCCCAAAAGCAAAGGAGGAAGTGTCCAGCCCATACAATACATGATTATCAGAACATCAGGAGCTCCACCACACCACCTGCCTGCGGCTCATCATGAGCACTCAAAACCACTTCACAAACCTGAAACAGGAAGACGTCTACAGGTGTTATTTTTTAACTAAAGAGACAGCAGCACACACCATCTCTTCTGTATCTGATGCACTTGCCTTCTGCAAAGATGTTTCAATTCTACCTCCTCACACCAAACCCTTGCTCCTGCCTCCATGGTGACCGCACTAGTTTTCTGCTCAGCTCCAAGAATGACACCCGGCTGCACAGTCCATTAACAGGAAACAAAGCTTCAACCCTGCATTCTCTCCTTCCAGACGTCTAAATAATGTCTGACACTGCTCAACATTGTGCTGACCGATCCTCCTCTCATCTCCTGATGTCCTGTGATGAGATGACACGGTTCTGATTCACAGCTGATGTGAATGAGTGTGTATGTGACACACTGTGATACGCCCATGTCTATTATCACCCCGGTGTGACGTTCAATGATAAAATACAGCTGATCCGCGTTCCCTGTAAAATTACATACAGCTCTTGAGCACTCTAACAAAGATAAGTCATCAAGATTACCACAGCTTCGACTCATCTTTGCCCTTTATAATTGCTCCACTCAGTCAACATATCATCCTCCCCCCATTTTCAATTTCTAAAGCCCATCTCCTTTGTCTTTCAGGGTCTATGCCACAGCTTCCTCTCCACCAATCATGATCCTGTTTTCTTTCCCCACCCACAATCCTTCCTCTCAAAGCTCCTTTTTCATTCATTCATATTTTACTGCTTTAACAGCAACAGACAATCATCCCATGGAGCTAAAGCTACCCCATATTATAATCTTTCTCTCCACTTACATTTGCATTCCTCTAGCCTTCCCTCTCTGAGGATTTCACTTTATCTCTTCCTCTTTCACGCTGCACTCCTCACTTTTTTCAGTGATGGTGCCTTCCTGTCTCATTCATCCCCCCCAGTTCATGTGTGGCTCATTGCTTTCCCTCTCCTCCTCCCCAATTGGCTCTCTCCAGTTTCTTTATTTCCCCTCTTTCTGTGTCTTGTTTCTGTCTCCCCCCGCAAAGTCTTGTAATGAGGTGTGACAAACCTCTACCCTGCTACCATAGCAATAGGGTTCCCGTAGCAACACAGCAGTGATGGTGGTGACGGTCACCGTTTTCTGTAAGCAATATTAACTTTCTGATGACTCAAAAGCCCTTTGGAAACACAGATCATACTTTTTTTTTTTTTTTTAATGGACATTTTTACTTAAAATGACAAGATCATTTAAATCAGCAACTCTGGAAAAATATTGGATTTCTAAAAATTAAACTGAAAATGATTTAAAACTATCTTAAATTTCATTGTGCATAATTTTACTGCATAAAAATGCACTGAAGTGGACTTTGTATGACACATTTTTAGAAAATGTTACATGTGTTTAAAGCCATTTTTCTACCTCTGCAGTAGAACATCAAATGTAGTCCATCAGTAGAACTATCAGTGTTATAATCCGACTCTTGTACCAATCATAATACAGTATAAAAATAACCGTCACTTCACATATGGTTGAGTGTTTGTTGGGGGCTGTTTTAGATATACAGATCATGTAGAAAAACACCATCTGTCCCACTATCCCCACTCCACAAACCTACTTCTCACACACAAGCCACCACCCCCTCCTTCTTATCTGTATTGTTTGACAATAACATTTCAGTAGAACTATGGATGCTGACAAGCCCAGCCTCCTGTCTGATCACTTTCTCCTCTTGACGACATGGCTTTTGTGGATGTTTTCCTGCTTCTTACTGTGTAGATTTGGATCATGATGCCTCCTTTATTTTTCATTAAAGAGGCTGATAATTACTTAAAACTGTGATAAAACTACACTTCTAACCATCTTGTGAAATCCAGTTTTCCTGTGGTTAATGGTGTGATTGCATTCATAGACAAGTTCCTTGAATACCAACACAACAGCCAAGACATAACGTGTTTAGAAGTGAAACCTTACATGACAGTTTTTAAGGTTGTGCCTGAAAGGCTTGTCTACATAACTAACATTATTTCATACATACTCTCGCTTTGTTTTGTCATTATCTATGTAACTACAAGCAGTTCAGGCAGAAAAGCATTGTTGAAATGTCTAAAAGGCGAGTGTAAATCTCTCCATCTATCAGGGACATTTTGAAGGCAATAACACATGACCCAATTCAGATGGATATTTTGGTTATTGCGGTTTCCTTTTGTTCCCCTTCTTTTAAATCTTGGCATATATTTGGATCTTTTGGTCATATTTTAGCTACATCGGGAACAGCTGTAGTAGTGTTGTTTAGGCTTATAAATAAGACTGTCGCTCCAGCTGTGGAGGAACACAATCACTAAAAACCATGACTAATTTGTCATTATTTCAGAGGTTGTCTGCAAACTTCATCTTTTATGAATCTGGCACGTTTACAGTTACACAGCAGCCAATCAATAGCAATGTACAGCCCATAGCCAATGACAAGACACTATTATTTATGAAGAGAACACAATAAGTAAAATGACTTGCATGGGATTTCAATACAGAAAGACATAAAAAGAAGTACAAGGGTAACTTTTAAATGCTAATTCCGTGTAAAAATGGATTCAGTGGGGAAACATCTAGAGAGAAATAGTTGTATGTTTTTTGTTGTTTTAAAAAAAAAAAGTTAATTATACAATCAGTACAGTTGGATGCTGCTACAAAAATGAAAATGGAAATAGTGCAAGAGTAATGGGCAAAACAGCATTTCCATTGACATGGTGCAATATGAAAAGCACTGCATTTTTCAGGCTATAATCCAGTGATTTTACACATTAACAGACAGCAGCAGTGTTAAACAAGACGGTAGTTCCAGGAGGAAAGTGTCATGATGAATTAAAGACTATTCTGTATTCTGGAAAATGGGATATGTCAACAAACCCAACCTTGTTAAACCATAGTGTGATCTACCCAATTTTGATTAAAAACACCCACACAGGTACGGGAAAGCGTCCCCCCCCCCCTTCCACAACTTCCACAAATAGAAGCAGCAGAATTTCCGCAGAAAATATACAATATTCCCTACAATGGACCACAATGGTTACCTTTCAGGATGAGCTTAGAAGCAGGCTTAAGCATAATCACAATAATCAGCTGAAGCCCAGGCTTTCTGCAGGGTTCAGCAAGTTAAGGTAAATGGGCTTATATTCATGGTTAGAGGCATTAATGCTGCCATGCCTTCCTGTTTATTTCCCAAAAGCAGATAAAAAAAAAAACTGCTTGTTTTTAAACAAACGCCACAAAGAAAAAAACTTGGATCGTTTCTAATCCAACTGAGGAAATGTTATTGTGCTAGTTTACCAAAAAGTTTTAACTTTTTGGTAAAATGTTGGAGTTTGGTTAATGAACAAAACATGTTACCTGGCTCTGCATCTTGCTCTGCTGTTTGAGGCGGAGGTTCTCTGGAGTGTCAGCCACGCAGGTGAAGTTTGTTTTGGGGTAGTGTCTGTAAAATAAACATGGACAACAGCAGTGAAGGTAAATGCTAAAACATACGCACACACTCACACGCACACAGGCATGCCAGCTTCCACTCAGACTCCCACTGTGATGCTCAGGCCCTGGCTTCTAAGAGAAAACAGCATAAATCAAGCAGTGCACACTCTGTGGCCCCATTGAGGAGGCATTTGTTATTCAAGGTGGTCCTGAGGTTGAGTTAGGAGGCCCTGTAGACAAAAAGCATGTCCGTGTAACACACAATACACTGTCAGTGAGAGCCAAGGTAGCCTGAAAAAGGAGAGGTGCAGGCAGGGGCTGTGCAGGGGGGACGAGAGCCTCGTGGTTTCCAGAGTTTGGAGGCGAGCCATAGCAGGTGTGGAAAAAAAGCTTTATGAGCTTACAAAGCCCAGGCAAGTACTCTGCCACACGTGGGCACAGCCATGTCGGGATAACAGGAAAAGGAACAGTGTTCAACAGACACAGCAATGGGGTCACAGATAGTAGGCGAATGCGATGATGTCATGGGCAGCCCCCTTTAGCTGAGCATGAATGCGAGTCATTTTCTGAATGGATTCTGGAAATTTTCTGACGGCCTCAGATGCATTTATCCCCCAACTTCCTTCCACCCAAGGGAATTTCTCTGAAACAAATATAACAAATATTAACATATTTGAGTGAGCAAAAACGGCTTCCATGCAGGCATGCAGCACACCAAGCATCATTCCTCACAGACCTACTTATTGATTGCCTTAACTGCTATCAGTGGTTAGTATGTGCAACACATAAGCCAGTGTTATTTTGCACTGGAGACTTCCAATCAAAAGCAGCCACAGGTCCACAAATAATTATGCCTGCCAGTTCAATGAGGTCCTTAAGGCAGCACAAACAAATGCCACAATTCCAGTGGGAGAAGAGTCCTAACTGCTTATCTGACAGCTCATATGGAGTGTAGTTCCCAGCCTGCCGCAGGGTCCTGAATGCCCTCAAAAATCTTCAACCACTATCCATGCCTTTGGGTAACCCACTTAGGCAATATGTTTACCGTTTCCTAGACAACATGGTAAACAAACTTCATAAGCATTTCTCCTGATGTGATTACAGGATATAACATTTAACAAAAAGCTGTGGTTGATGGATTTAACATCAAGTACTGAAGATGGAAGAGCTACTTTGAGGGAAATCCTAAGAAAAAATGTCAAGTTGGGGAGTGGGAAATCAGTTTAGATGTGAGCAAGAGCTGAGGTTAGCATTTCAAAGTCTAACATGCCCAAAAAAACCTGTACATCTGATCCTTCTCCATTAATAAAAAGTCAGGTCTGTGCTCACATTGGCCTTTTTACAACTGCCACAACTCATTTAACTGAAACAGCTGCTATTTGCCACGTTCAGAAGTAGTGCTTTGCCAAGTTATCAGTGAGGCTGGGCTAACTAATCAAACAATGCAAATTGAAGTGCACTTTTAGTGTTGTGAGATATCCAATCACAGAAGCATAAAGATATTTTCCAGCGAGGGCACATCTGGGTCTAATTTGTTCATCATACACAAGTGACCCTTGCCTGTGCGGAGTGTACATTTTCTGTTGCTCTCAGTTTCCATTTATGAATAATATCCCTTACAGAAAAAAAAAAAAAAAATTCTTGTAGGAGCAAGGCAGGTTTAAAAGATAACAGCTACATCTGATAAATACATGTAGACAATCCTGATGCATATATAACCAGTAATATATTCTTTTATTTGTCTTTCTGAACAAAGTGGGGAAACTAATGAAATTTGTAAATGTTTTCTTTAAGAGTTGGGAGTGTCTGGTTTGTGGTGAAACACATCACAACAACCAAAATCCCTTGGTAGCCTGAGACAGTGGGTGTGGAATATGAACACGCATGATCACAATCAGCATCTGTGTTCATTTCATTTTCAACATGCTTCTGGGGGAAAAAACACTGAAAAAAATGCAATTTTGGCAGCATTGCAGTTCTGGGTCAGTAATATTCTATGCAAGCATACAACACGGGTGCAGATAAATATTTAGCGATTCAGAGAGATCACCAAGTTTTCATCTGTAGTGTGAATCCATGTGAGCAACCAGGCTTGAGTTTTAATGTCTCACAGTGTAAGTGAGTCACAAAAATGCTTGTTGAAGTGTCAGATTGTATAATGAGACAAGCTGCAAAGACACAGAGAGGGTGACACATGCACAAAGGCTAAAGAAGGAGTGATCAAAATAAAGAGAAGGTACAGCTTTGGGCATTCTAGGCTACTCATATAATCACACACACACACACACACACACACACACACACACACACAAGCTGCCTACTGTGTAGGAGGACAGGCCTGTTTGCATAGTGGAACCAAGAGATGCTGAGGCCCGCTTGACCCAGTGAGACCTAGAAAGGTTGCAATACATCATTCAGCAGGAGCATCTCATTTACATGAACACATCATTCTACATAACAAAGGTTAGAGAACTGACTGACGCACAGCAAGCTGTAAAATCTATTTGGTTACAATTGAAAAAGGCAGAACTAAAACTAGCTAATTTGCTGTGCTTGACTGGTTGAGGTCAGAGTCCACTTGATATTTCATTAACTTGACCTCTCTAGCGGTAAGTTTGCAAAAAAGAAAGTCTGTACCAATAAAGTCTGCACAGTGAGTCACGCCACACTGTCAGGGGTTTTAATCATGACTGGTTGTTTATTAACAACATACCAACAAACCATAATTCCACATTCTGTGACATGGATGAGATACCAAAGAGCATTACAAATGATACCACTAAATCAAGACATTTGCAACATGTTTTCATCACACCAAACCGATTTCCACATTAATATGGTTCTCTGAGTCAGTAAGCCAGTGTACCATCAACACTGGCTCCCACAGCCTCCAGGGTAAAGCTAGAATTTTCCTGTCTGCTTATTTGCCCTCATCAGTCTCCCACAACCTCAGACTGTATCATCTAAATAGGGTTGAGACTCTCAGGGAAGAGGGTGGGAACACTGTAAAAACAAACAATGCTTATATCAATTATCAAGGTCAAATATAGAGGAGTTATGATAAAGTAGCAATCCCACAGAATAATAGCAAAAGCAGCCTGCATTCCTATCCTGAAGCAGCAGGTCAGTACGCTGATGAAGTTTACTCTATCGCGGGTTGTTTTAAACAAACAGAAAGAGGCAAAATAAACATGTTCTGAAGGGCTTTGCTCCCATGCAGAGGGAACATCGGAAGCAGGAAATGGAAGAGGTACAGTAGGTGAACATTTATAGTAGAATGATGTCACCTGGTTCAGGTTACCACCCAAACCGAAATGTGATCAAATCAGAAAAACACATTTTATGAAATACATGTTTATTGTCAATAATTTTGTCATTTTCAAATACTATAATCAACTTATGTAGCCTTATATTAGGGGCTGAAAATAGAGGTTTTCACTGGCTCATTAGATATCTATTGGGATGAAGTCTTGAATAGTTGTGCTGTGGTCGACAAAACTCGTATTCAAAACAACTCATGATGCTATAGTGCTGACCAAACAGGTTTGACTTATTCAGAGGTGTCATTTAGGCTCAGCCATAACAGCTGACAACACCTGTGTGAGTGCAACATAGGTGTGCTGTTTTAATTGCCACGTTATGGCAAATATTGCACATACTATGTAACTTTGTTCCTTATAGTAACAATTACGAAACCACAGGTATTGAAGGTGTGTTTGAGAAGAAAAAGCACAACTATAAATGATAAAATTGACAGTAGCTGGATCTAATTTAGCAACTTCAGATCCATGCCTGTCACTTTAAAGACTTGATTTGCACTATACTTTTTGTTCCTTCTTTTCTTTATTTAGTGATACATTTGCCTTTTTCATTCTTTTTATTTTTTGTGTCTTACTGTGTGCCTTAAGCCAAGAGCTGCTGAACAAAATGTTATTGTGCTTTGCATAATGACAATAAAAAGATTATTGATGGTATTGGGCATTCTAGGACATAAATCACAGCACATTCAGATACTTTTTTTTTTGTATTTTATTTTCAATCCATTTTGAACTAAAATAAAATTTAAAAAATTTAAAAAAAGGACAAATTAAATATCTCAAACAGTTTTAAGTTCGAAAGGGAGCAAGAAGAAGAAGTAATTACTTATCTATTCCTGCCCCCTTTACTAGTCAGAACTTGGTCTTCCTTGTAGTTGTCAAGCTAATTATATAATCAAATATAGAAAAAACCAAATCAAAACCAAACCAAATGCATGGCAGCCCTTTGTGGGGTTAAACATCTTTTAACTGAGGAGCACAAATTTCTTGAGAAAATTGACTCAGCTCAATGAGTCTAAAGAGGCAGGAAACAAGCAACGGATTCAGAAGGGAGGGGGAAAAAAAAGAAGAAAAGTCAGTAAGGCTAGAGTTTCCTGGTTTGAACTGACTCCTACTAGCAACAAAAACAGTTTAACAACAAAATTTATCTGGAAACAATGACTGATCCAGTACTCTACTAGCCGAGACCCAGACACGTGGTTAATGTTTCACTTGTGGAGTGAAAAAGTATCAAGCTTCTGACTCGTCTCTGATTTCAGTCATGAAGAGGGCAAATTTCTACAGCAAACAGCCGACCACAGGTTAGCACTTTAACAGGGAGTTCTCCGAGGCTGAAATTGACAATGCTAGCATGACTTCTTGATTCATTTTTATGTCAATGGGATGGCACTTCAGCAAACGAGCTTGTCAGAACATGGAGCGATGCTGGAGCTAAAAAAAAAAAACCCTCTGCTACAACAATAATTTCCCTCAAAAGGGATAAATAAAGTATTTTTCATTTCATTTCAT
>JAOXYM010000022.1:19344465-19374037 GCA_028567055.1 Leptatherina wallacei | reverse complement strand
TGCTACAACAATAATTTCCCTCAAAAGGGATAAATAAAGTATTTTTCATTTCATTTCATTTCATTTCATTCATTTTTTCTCCCTGCATTCCCTCTCAGAACACGCACATCACTCTCCAACTCTAACAAACACACTGAGATGAAGAGAAAATCATTACTAGTAATGAGAGAGGGGGATTCCACAGATTCCTGATGAGCATTTAGTGTGTGACCGTGTACTGAAGCATGAGTGGACATGTTAGTTTCAGAGTGTCCACCTCTGTCACTGTAGAGGAACTTTAGGAATTTCCTTTGTTGATAGCCCCCCCTCCCTACTGAGAAGAGAAGGGAGGAACGCACTTTCCCACACCACCCATACACTTTTTCCCTGAGTGGGGAGCTGGAATAGTCACAGATAAACAGCAAAGGAGGGAGAGAGGGGCCATAGCTGGGTTGCAACACACCCTTGCACAAACATTTAGAGTCCTATTTCAGGCCGTAGACAGATTAAACACTGCTGACAGTGTCTTTGGGATTCAGGCTGAAGCCCTTGAATATAAAACATGAGACATGCTCACTGACATACAGAGAAAAATGAACAGGGGACAACTTACGCATTGCAGTATGGTCTCTTCTCGAAGCCTTTGTAATTCTTCATGTTTAGAGTCATTTTGCAGACCTCGCAGCTGAAGCATCCTTTATGCCAGTACTGTAAAAAAAAAAAAAAAAAAAAAGAGGACATAACAGGTTAAGTAGGGGAGAATTGTAAAATTTGTTATACCTTACACTTCCAAAGAGAGAATCAGTCTACAAACACCAGTGTGCACAGGAAAACAGTTTGAATGAGCAAGGCCAGAACTACTTTTTATGCCCGAGGTTTCAGTGACAGGATCTGGATTCAAACAGAAAAAGCGTACTGACTGTTAGGATTGTGTGAAACAAAAGTGAAGCAATGCAGTTTGTGTGTGCTGGAACTGAATGGTTACAAAGAAGCCAACTTCCCCTTAGCTAGCAAATAGTGTAGTTGCTATTTATAAACAGGTTGAGTTGGCTGCAGTCATGCAAGTGACTTGACTGCACTCTACTCAATTTGCAACTGATGACGAGGTATCTCCGTTTCCATCATCTTATTCTGTGGATGCAATTTTCATTCCTTTTTTAAAAACATCTGACATACACTGCAGTTGATTTGAAGGCCATCTTCTGGCTTTCTATCTGACTGTTTATCTGCAAATTCTGTGTTAATCATCACAACAGCTGGGGCCTCTATTTCTTTGATGACCCTTCATTCATTCATTTCTCCCAACCGCTTGACCCCTTTCCTTCATTCTTCTTGCACTGGGCTGATCTGTGGCCTGAGGATTCACAGCAATTGAAGGACAGGGGATTGGACAAACCCAAAAGGAGTGATGAAAGTAATGAGCTGGGAAAGAGCAAGAGGAAGACAGCAAGCAGTAGAGGGTGAGTAAGAAAAAGTACACACCAGAGAATGAAGCAATGATTTGGTTGAGAAGGGAAGGGAGGGAGGAGCACAAAGAAACAGAGAAAGAGATTTTTTTTAAAAGTTAAAAAATAAAAAGTAGGAGTCCTTATTAACATGGCCTAAAGGCGCTTTGCCATCCCTCTCATTCTTTCGCCCACTCTGTCAATCTGAAATTGCCCACACACAAAAAATTTCCAAAACAAATGGACAGAGAAAGATGATTCAAAACAGAGGTTCAAACTGTGACAAAGTGAAAAATACTAAACACACTTTGTAAATGTTTCACATGCAAAATGCAGATTTGGTTCAACAAGTTCTTTTCAGACGTAAAAGGCGGGCCTCACTGACAGGAAGCTCGATCATTTCCTTGCATGCAGTGATATGGTTTGATAATGTTGCATATGTAACAGCTTTGGTAAACAGCTGGGAATAAATTAGAGTGTTGAGATTCAGTGCCTGTGAAATCTGTAGAAGACTGTAAACACAAATATGGCAAATAAGCAGTTCACTTTGGACAATACCAGTTTTAAAATATGGCTTCAGGCTGGTTTTAAGAACAGCCTTGTCTGCTCTATCTGCAAGTTTAGACCACCCAGGATGGTATGCACCAACAAGCAAGTGTATGTACGGGTTTGTAGCTGCAGGCAAGCAATATTGTACTGAGGCATATAAAAGACAAGGCTCACTGTGGAAACAAGGCCTTGGCTCTGATCAGAAGAGCTGTGATCCACAGCCAAACACACTCAGCCAAGCTTTCCAATGCAAACTCCTTATCCCAGTACAACCCAGTTGGGCCCTGAGGGCGTTGCAGATGGACACATCATGTTACTCTTTCTATTGCTCCCTCTTATTGTTCTGGCTAGAACAGCAAAGGCCAGTCCCCTTCAAAAACAACAGCACAGTACAGACAGATTACATTTCTTCCAGCAGCTGCTGTGGTCGGTGCCATCTTTGCAATTATGCAGTCTACTTCATCTTCCTAAAATGCAGGAGCATAGCATCATATATCATCTGTCAAAACAACTGACCTTTTTTTAAAAAGGTTTCTCCAAAATTAAAATAGTACCAAAAACAAACAAAACTAATGTATCTCCATGAAATCAAAACTGAGAAATGTTAATATAAATGCTTAATGGTCAGGTGAGTCTATGAACCTGGCATGGGCTTTAAAATTCCTGGTGTTTTCCAGAATAAATATCGACCTTGGGTCTATTCTTGAAAGAAACACTGCTGAACTCAACTGTTTAGCAAACTACTCATGCCTCAACAAACCAGCTAACCCACATTCCAGCAGGGCATCCCTCATTACCCACTATGCTCACATATAACATGAACCTCTCAGGTGACAGGTAACAGATGTCCTGCGTGAAATGTTGAAAAACAAAACAACTAAACATAAAAAACTTCCTCCTGGATTCAACAATTATGAGTAGGCAAATTTGTATACAGGTGCTTAAAAGAACCAAAGACATGCAGATACATAGTTAATCCTCCAATACTTAGATGGTGTTTGGTGGCCCATATGTTCAGTAGAATGTGAATATTAAAAACTGCAACACGTTACATAGAGATCACCTGATGAAATTTGAATTTAGCCACTGTTGCTCTCTAGGAGTGGTACAGCTTCACATTCTCACGCATCCCTAACTGGGCTCTGAAGTGATACTGCAGATTTTTGTCTTTTAAAAATGTTTTGGTGTAATCTCACCCTTTGAGTCATCATAAAAGTCAAAGGGTGGCGTTTTCTGTTGCCAGATTTTGACCAAAATGAGCTGGTACTTTTAGTCCTACAAGTTTTTCTCAGGAAACCATTAGTTTGATCTGGTGACCAACCATTATCAACTAAAACAATTCTGCACTCATGTGAAAAAGAAAAGTTATGTGTCTGACATCTGGAGCTAATCAGCAACCAGAATATAAAATTTTATATCCCTACTTTGTGACACTCACTGTCCCTCGAACTTCCTCAGGAATTACAGATTGCGAAGCGGTGTGTTCATAAATTTCATCCAAAACAACCAGATGTTCATCTGAACTTTTAGGAAATTCAGTTTCCAAACACTTAGAGCAAGGTACTTTTAGAGATTACTAGGGTGAAATCAAACCCTTTCTTGCATCATCTTCAGCAGTTCTCTACTTGAATCTTGGTATCATCAACAGCGCTCAAAATCCTTTTCTTATCAGCACAAATGACAATGCAGAACTTTTCATCTAAGTTTCAAATGTTCCCAGAAAGTGTCTTTCAAGTTTCATCTCAATATGCTATACATTTTATTCACTTAGAACCATGTTAAAAGCTGGTTCTGCATATGCAACTTGCCAGCTGAAAAGATCTGTTGATGTTTAATTTCTAAAAGGAGGTTTATGAAAAAGTGAGCTGTGTGAATATTTATAGAAAATATTTAGAAACTTTATACATTAAACATCTAAAGCAGGTGATCTGATCTTTCAATAATAAAAATTATTAGCTTTATTTTGATGTTTTTTTTGTTTATTTTTTTAGGTGGATAAAATACATTTTGCTCTCGTCTTAGGCCATCGCTTAGCTTCAATGACACTCCCATCTGCTTCGGAAAGTGAAAGGTGCACCTCACCTACTGTAGTATGAGCGCTGACTGTGTTCATGTATCCCTATATTTAAAAACAATTTAAAAAAAAACTTGAAGACATTTGTGACTGCTCTTGCAACCAAAGACATAGCAACTGGTGTGCTTTGCAGCAAGGTTGGACTTTTTAAAGCAAGCAGAGGCGGCATGGCAACAGTCTCCATACGACATCCATTTGATAGCTCATCCTGGAAGAAACAACCAGTGATGATGACTATTCGTTATCAATTAGCAGTACAGAACCTGGATAAAATAACCGTCTACTCTATACCTTAAAGTGCCTGAAAACTTTTTTTAAAATAAATAAACCAATGTTAACTCTGAACCTAAGTTGTTATATTTTTTCCTTTCAATAGTTTTATTCAAGTACCTGGTGGATAAACTATTGGGACTAGAAGTCCTTGTAATGTTCGAATGAAATAAAGATAACATGCCACCGAATCAAACATAATGCTGTCCCTGGGAGTCATAACAGACATAAACCATACCTGTAGCAAGGTTCCCTCACTACAACAACCACATATAATCTGCCAATATACAAGGTTTTCATGTAGTTTTCTGTAATGTGAATCAGTGGATGACATTTTAAGTCTAATATACGCACATAGTAGTAAAATAATAACACAAGTGGTTCCCCAGAGACATGTTTCGGGATGCATTTCAATTCCAGAAACAGTCAGCAACTGATCTCAACTGAGCCAAGGGATACTGAATATACAGCAGCATCTCGAATATATTCACTTAGAGACTTACAGTACATCTACAGAAAGGAGAAGACAAACAGAAATGAGGCACATAACAAATGCATGTTACAGAGGCCGTCCAGCTGTTAGTCTTGTCCATTTCCAGGAAAACCTGGCTCTTGGGTACCAAGGCGGAATCTGACAGTCAGCTGGAAAATGAGGACACTGCAGAGATGGAGCCCTAGAAATAAAACACTGATTAAAAAAAAAAAAAAAAAAAAAAAACTCCATCTCCTTGCATCAGCTCAGCTCAAGGGTATGTGCATTTATTCTTACATGTGTATGTGAGTATTTACGATGCATTCATACATGCGTGTAGTCCTGTATGTAGGTTATACGTCGCTATGAATGATGTTTGTGTATCAGTGATGATCCAAGGCTTCAGTCAAGAGCAAAAATGCTCAGTCAGCCTCGATACTTACGCTCAGTGAGAAAGAAATAAAAGTGATCCTGGACAGAACCCTGTGGCTACATACAGTAGGATGCCAAATAAACTTCAGACACCTGACATGCTAACAGTGTACAGTGAAGGAGAGTTAATGAGAAGCTTATCTAGAATTGCAGAAACATTAGTTTAAAATTTCTATACCATATACACATTTATCCATATTATTGGAGCTAAATGCAATAGAATCGACAATCTGAGCTGCATGTACAGATCTCACCTCCTCCACTGTCGCCTGTCAGACTTGTGAACTTGTGACTCACACTTCCCTTAAAATTTTAGGAGTTTAAAAAAAAGAGTTTTTAACATTTCCATTATGAAAACAAAGTATAATTGATCACTTTAGTATATACACTACTACAGGGGTGCCCAAGTCCAGTCCTCAAGAGCTACTATCCTGCAACTTTTAGACGCATCCCTTCCCCAATCTATCACTTTATTCATATAGCATATTTCAACAATGTACTATATAAAAAACAGATTCTTCAACTAGGGATATGCCTATATACGGTTTTAAGGTATACCTAAGTATGAATAAGTCAAGGTATGAATACCATTACATTTTTCATCATACCGTGATACCGTCATACCGCGATACCCTGCCTGCAGTATGAACTGTGTTCTGTATTATAAATCACAGGGTGAGTGTGCGAGTCAGGTGTACCTGGAGTTGTGTGTATGTGCGGTTAGAGTGTATGGATGCATGCTGACCGTTGGTAGAGATATCGGTGTGAAAGAAAACGGGATAGGCTTATAGAGACTTATTGATCATTTTTTTCGATGTCCTGATATTTTTTTAGCTGCTTTCTCTCCCTGCATTACACATTGACCGCAGAAAGATGTTATTATCTTTTGTTTTAGAGGAACCCTGGAGATTTATTTAGGGCACCAATGCTCAAGTATATTAATATAAAATTGAAAGATATTTGTGACCAAAGTATTTCTTGTCATTATTCAGTTTAAGCCAACAGATCGGTCTGTTTTTTACCCATTTAAAAAGCTATCAAGTGCGTAGTTATAATTCTACGGTATACCGTGAAACCGTGATATTTTTGCTCAAGGTTATCGTACAGTCAGAATTTCATACCGGCACATGCCTATCTTCAACACACCTGAATCAAATGAATGGCTCGTTACTAGGCCTCTGTAGAGCTGAATGACATCGGGATGAGGGAATTCAGCCATTTGTTTCAGGTGTGTTGGAGAAGGGATGCACTAAAAGTTGCAGGATAGTAGCTCTTGAGGCATGGGCTTTTAACATTTTCTATAAATATTACCCTGAATATCCCTGACTTCTTATGAGTAGTTTGTTTTATTTCAATGCAATCTGAAATAACAAAAACTATGAAGACATGCAATGATAATGTGCAACTCTGATAAAGTCGGTGACAGTTGTCGCTTAAAACATGTACAGGAAAGATTAGTCATTACACTGGTCCAATAACCAGGGCAACACATTCACCAAACCATTGCTCTAATTTGATTGTGGTGGTAAAAGACGACAAAAAAGGGCTACCCACTAAAGGCACTAATAATGTAAAGAAAATAAATTTATAGATACGATGCTGTTATTATTTTCTCTACATATTCATTGAACATTTTTAATAATATGCTGATTTATATCAAAATAATACCTTCACAATCTTTAAGCCATGTTAAATGAACTTGCATGATTTGGATACTTTGGGACTGCAACTCAGAGAATCAGAGGAAGTTAGCGCCTTATAGCACAAAAGAACAGCTCTTGGTCAAATCAGTTCAATATCAAGACAACTTTGTCTCTTTCAGTATCTCAATAGGCTGGCTGACAATGTAATGTGCTGTAATGATTCAAAGACTCAGATGGTGACTAAATAAAACTAAACCTTCCCACACACCCATAAACAGCAGATCATAACACGAGCTTAGTGTGAAAGCCAATTCTTTCGCAAGCTAGTATGCCTCAAGCAACCAACATCTGGCTGGTGCTAAAATGGAGAAACCAACTCATTAATGAATGCTGGTTAATTATCAACCAACCTAATGCCATTAATTTAATCAGAGCCCAGGTCTTCAATGCTCACTGCAGGCAGGCAGTGATTTAAGGAGATATGCTACGCTACAGCGGGGTTTGAAATCAACTTTTCAAACCGTTCTATATTTGATATGCACTTAATTACACATTTCCACTCCAGTGACATGATTAAAAATGGCCAAGCGAGAAAGACAAGAGGAACAAAGTTCAGATTAAACGTCCAGACACTTCTGCTTTGTCAGGCTGTAGATCAGGAGTGCCCAAGTCCAGTCCTCGAGAGCAACTATCCTGCAACTTTTATATGCATCCCTTCTTTAACACCTGAATTAAATGGCTGAACTCCCTCATGAACATGTCATTCAGCTCTTCGGATGTCTGGTAATGAGCCATTCCTTTGATTCAGGTGTGTTTGAAAAGGGATGCATATAAAAGTTGCAGGATAGTAGCTCTTAAGGATTGGACTTGGGAACCCCTGCTACAAATCATATTCATAAATAATGTTAAATTATCATATTATGACTTGTGCAGGCCATAGCTGTCTCTCTGTCTTCCTTTATTTGAATTTTAGTGCACAGTGAAGCCATAATTGTGTTATGTTAAATAAAGCTGTAAAGGATCAGGATAGCAAACACAACATGTTTACTGGTTCCTTTTTTCTTTTCTTTTTTTTGATCAAACATGAGATCAAGTACCTGGCCGCTAGTTGTTGAATAAAATCTCAAGTGATTCTGACTGTGATGTTTGAGACTGAGTCACAAAAGGGAGGAGATGTCTTGTGCCTTCACAAATTCTTCACCTCCTTTGGCATTTGGACATGACTCAGCTCTCAAAATAACCTGACTAAATATAGAGACCATTTAGTAGACAAATTCCTCTAAAACTGAGATCAGGTGAAAAGTGTTCACATAGGTATATCAGAGTGCAAAGACAAATCATTCACATTTAGTTCTTGTGAAATTATTACACTCAAACAGAACAGTAAGACGTTTTTTATTAGATTATTGTTTTAGCTAAGCAATATATTAATCATATATATTAATCCTTAATAAGAAATTTATTTTAATTTTGCATAACTGGATTTAATCATGGGATGCATGTTGTGATGTCTTTCATACAGTAGACTATCGCACTGTATAACTTGAAGATGACCTGATTTTCAACCCCGATTATTCCCTGGGATTGAAGACAGGCTACACAACTTTGGCTTCCAGAAATCCTACACAGCAGCCACATAACAGAGCAACCAAACTGTTAGGAAATCCACTGGGCATCAGTTTGCCATAGACGTGAAAGAAGGTGCAGTACTACAACATCTTTGATTAATTGAGTTAATATAAAAATAATGAATACATGGTGGTATGGCTTCCTGCAGTTGATTTTGTAAATATAATTGAAAATGGTTTCCATTTTACAAATGGCATACTTGCCTATTTGTCTGAGAAAAATAAATCTTGCCAGAACCGAAACACTACTCCAGATGTTTTTTTTGCCATCATATCCGCAAGCCAACAAACATATTTAAAAACCAGAAGAAACATTTGTTTTCTTTTCATCACAATTTAAAGATGAGCAGCCAGAATACATGTGCCAGCTGAACAAATTATTCATAGAAATGTGAAATAGTGTCTAATATTCCTCAAAGGATCTGGGCACAATAACTTTTGATTTTACATGATGACAACACATGTGCCACAGTAAAATATGAATAAATCTGCAAAAAAGGTATAGAATAGTCTCTTCACCTGCAGGTCATACAAAATGCAGACGGCACGTAGCCGATGCAGGTACACAGACACTCCAGTCGAGACAAGTGTTTCAGGGAGAGATGAGCTTTAGGACTGACCACTCAACAGACTCTCAATTTATCTTGATATACACTTGTCCTCCTAAAGTGCTCAAAATGACTATCAATCTTAAAGTGA
The DNA here is from genome assembly GCA_028567055.1 of Leptatherina wallacei. NCBI lineage: Eukaryota > Metazoa > Chordata > Actinopteri > Atheriniformes > Atherinidae > Leptatherina > Leptatherina wallacei. Next base: position 19,364,846 of record JAOXYM010000022.1, on the reverse strand, counting down.
CACAGACACAAATCATTAAAAAATACTGCAAGTTGCAAGTTGTATTTGCTAAGCTTCAAGTGCTACCCCTCATATGAAACGATATATATATAAAAAATCTATAATAAATATGATACTAATAAATGAGCTACACATGCCTTTCAGATCTCTCCACCAGCGGTTAGTATTCTAATTGCGAAAGAAAAACCAAATGAGAAGGCAAAACTGTTACCAACCAGAGCCTCAACCAAAGTTCACTTCCTGTCTTCACATACACACAGTTAACCCATTCCTCTTGCTTGGCCCAGCCCTGTTATACACACTGGAATGCAGCAGACAGACAAACAAGCCTCTGTGGTAAAGCTTCTCAGTCTTTTACTGGACACTGTCAGGTATAGACATTTGTTGGTGGGGATACCAATGCAGCAGTTGAAAGACACTCAGTTCCTCTGCTTTCACCGGAGCTAGCAAAGCACATGGAAAAATGCTAATCTAAGCCTTGGCTGCTTTGAGCAAACGAGAAAGGCAAAGGAAGGAAAAGGGAGGGTGTTTTGCTGTGTCTGAAGGGGTGAACGCTGATGAGAAATGGCAGCGAAGACACACGGCAGACTACCTTGTTTTGCCTGGTTCAGAAGGGGGAGATGGCACAGCAGGCCTCTGACGGAGCACGTTTCATGGGAGTGTCTGTCTGCTGGAATGCACTCTGCTTCGGGGCAGATTCCTATGCAAACTCAGGCTTCACTTGTGGCAATTAGATTTTTATCAATACCGGCCATCTAACACATACCAACATTACTTTGATGAGCAAGTTTAATGTGCCTCTTCATACTGCATGGCTTGTGCAGGAAGAAGGGTTCTGAGGTAAATCAATTGCAATTCAGATACAGTGGGAAAGCATAAATCAAATCTATGTAGTAGAGAAGTAATGCATCCAGTCAGGTGCTGATGTTACTTTAGATAAAGTGCTTTCTGAGCCGTTTCTCTATCCTTAGTTTTCTGTCAACCCTGACAGATTACCACATCTCAACACGGATTGATTTCCAATAGTCATTGAGATGTCCATTACACAAATTATCTGCTTGCCCCTAGTCCAGCTTTGGTTTCATAAAAAGATGAAAAGATACAGCCATTTCTATTTCCTATGCAAAGCAAAGAGACCCCACCCAGGTTAAGTGTGCTGCATGTATGCTTTATCTAATTGCAAAGTTACACTTCAACTGACTAACAAATTTCAATAAATTCATTTTTAAAACATGTATGGTCACGTTTGCCTCTCAAAGTTTGAGACAAAACCACAACAGGATGTGCAGCACCAGCGCTACCTTTGGTTTTTGCTCTCCTGTGAATTACTGACCTCCACACAAACACTGGGTGAACTTGATGAGATTATCACCTTGATGGAGATTAGACGTGTGCTTTTGGGTAAAACTAAAACCACCCTGTGCAGCTAATCAGCCCTGATATGGATTAGCCAGTGAATTGAACACTGACCCGACCAAATCAACCCATGTTGTCGTGGGCAGTTTTGGACACGAAGGGGGAAAAAATATTTTATTAATCCGATTCCTATATTATGTATCATTTACGATTTGGAAGAAAAATACCTTAACCTGGGGACACGACTTTCGAAGAGATTACAAATGTTATAAATCAGACCTCTTGAAAGCAGAGGTGTCAGCCAGGCCCAGACCAGGCTCGGCTGTCGGAAGCAATGTGAAGCGCCGCTTTAGGGTAAATCAATACCAAAGACTTGACTCAGTTTAAATAAGAATAAAAAAACAGAAATGATGTTTCATGTTTTGAAATAAGTCCATTATTTCTACCATACTGTGTGGTTTCGGTTTTACACCATGCTGTTGTGCCATCGCTTTTCCAGACGTTAGCTAGCTGTTAGCTTGCCAAGCTAGCGAAATACCTGTTCTCTTGGGTTGTTCAATTCATTCACAAAAATATGTGAAAGGTCCCGTTTTAAGGCTGTAGAAATAAGTTCATCTTTGGTACTAAACACGGAAGCTTGTTTGAGCTATTTTCCTATAGCAATTAAACAAAATGAAAGGTTTTTGTGCTCTTACCTTGTCCAGACAATTCACTTTTTCCGTGGGGTAAACGACTAGATTACATCTGCTACACAACGGATTCATGTTGGAGGACTGCTCTTCTAGCTAGTTAGCACAGAAACCGCCGATGAACTGGTTTTAGCTGTGTGCTGTCAAGTACTCACTTTAGAAAAAAACAGCTCTAGTGTATGATTATAACCACTACCAAACCAACAACAATACAGTTGAACGTAACAAATCCAGGAGATTGTTGATATAGTCGCACAGCTGGCTGTCAGTCCAGTAACCAGACACGGAAAGCGCGCTCCCGCTGCCCTCCTCTCCCTCCCTCTAGCGCGCACGTCCGAACATAGAGGAAGAAGATGAAGTGTGGGAGGATCTTTTTTTTCTTCCCTGTTATAATGATATTATCATTCTTTAGAATGGGGGAAGTGGAGCGTCTATATATTGTACGTTTTTAACGAAGACTAGTGCAGGAAGGAGCAACATAAATCTCAGTTCTGTGTCAACTATGAAGAAATCCAATCGAGCCATGTGCACGTGCATGTCCGACGTATCTGTCCTCGCTCCATCTGTGCTTGCATAGCAAACTCATGTGATCATCTTGCAGGTTTTTGGGGCTTTACCAATCCAATGCTCTGAAATCAAATTTTTACACATCTGCCACGTTCACTGTATGGCCTACTTGAGCTCTTAATGATATATTTGGTTGGGGCGACACCTGCTGGTGATCCGCGTTGAGGTCTTTCCTCAACTTCTGGTGGCTCCTCAAAGGAACTTGCAACACGAAAAACAATATAAAAGCAATATACACTAAATCTAGAACATATTTCATAAAGGAACAAAATAAAACTATAATAATAATAATAATAATAATAATAATTAAATAGCTTATGAAACACAAGATTATATCAGTAAAAAAACCAAACTAAAAACACCCCACCTAATCCAAATAGCAAAAAGTAACTTTAATCAAACACCATAGCAAAAATCAATGATCTAATGTTATGTTTTGCACCTCCAGGCCACTGTAAATAAAAAATGATTAGTTTAATTTGCTCATTTCTCTGCTACAGCTTCAAATGACACCAAACTTCACATAAAGTAAAGCATGAACCTTACATAATGTCCTGAACTCAGAAATTGTGCTTTGTGTTTACACAACTAAAAAACTAAAAATAGCAGGAACTGGTACTACATCACACCCACATTTTTACATATTTGATGTAAAAACAAACGAAAAAACTGAAAAACACCAACAAACACACACTTTATGTATCTTTTGTAGAATGTCAGCAGTGATATACAGGCCCAGTTAAAATTCCAAATTGCTGGATATGCTTAAATGTTTGGTAATGCAACCTTTCAGTATCATACAGCGTAACACAATACACTAAACTCAAACTTTTCCAACAATGCAATCTCTTTTAAATGGCATCTCAAACACATATTCTTATATTCCTATATCTTGATCCATTAACTTTTCATTTGTGACTTCAGCATGGCCCAGCTTCAACAATGCTGTATTTTTCGTGACCTTCTCCCTCCACTTCCGTGTATCCAGTTTGCTGCTTTTGAAACTTCAAGGAAGGCCAATAACACTTGCGTCTCTGTAAGGCAGGAACAATGAAAAACACATATAATGATGGGACCATACTGTAGTGGAACATCGACTTCAGGGTCTGACAATATGTGGGGGCTCACCTGCATGAGGTAAAGCGGTGATGCCGCAGTGACATGGCAATTGATGCAAAGAGCAACAAGTAGTAAAGCCAAAAGTAGCACCAGAGCAGCTGCTATACCAACTATCACTCCTGTGTTAGACATCCCCGTACTCTTGGTTGAAGAATCTGTTTTCACATCTGTAACCAAGATGAAAAAATGTGATCATCAATCTAAACCAAAGGCTTGATGGTAATAGTTTCTACAAGCAGCACATTGACTCACCACTTCCAGTCTTGAATATGTGATGTATGGTATCATCTGTAAGAAAGAAGTGATTATGGTTCTTGATCTTTAGTCCACATTACATTTTTATCGAGCAACAAAATTGAATATTGCAGTTTTATTATGTGTCATATCTAACACGTGTCCTCACCGTAACTTTTACAGTCTTTTTGTAGAGGAGTCAAAGACGTGGCATCACCTATCTCCGGTGAACCAGTGAAATTGTCATCCCTGAAGTAATCATCACAGGTTGCATCTTTGCTCTGCCCATCCACAGCAAAATAAACTGTGAGCTCATATTAAAAACAAGCAATAATAATAATAATAATGTGATATTGGTTCTCTAACGCTACCTCTTCTAAACAGCTAAAATCCAACCATTCTTGTCTATGTCGATCCATGCCATCTGAACACCTGAAACACAACATTCATGTAAAACATGGGGTCAAACTACGGTGTGAAGCTATGTTGGGGATGAAGAATAATCTGTTCACCTCTGAAGAACATTACACCAGCTGCAGCCAGAGGTCTTGTTAGATGAGAGGCAGAGCTCACAGCTGTCATGTTGAAGGCAGGCTAAACGGAGGAAGACAAGCTAAATTCAATATTTCAATGCTTGAATGCAGATATTTTTTTTTATGTTGAATGATACATTCAAACTTCAGAGATTTGGACATTCACTTACTAGGCAGTGGTGTGAACTCAACTGCAGAATAACTGGTAATCTTTTTTATGTCGAGCTCAACTCGATGGTATTCGAAGATTGTTTTCCGAGCTGTATCTGAACGGGAGATAAATGATTTACACACATGGAAAGATGGAACGACTGTATATAAATGGAAAAAATAACTGTTATTAACAACCTGCTGATTGAGAAGAGGGTGATATGACCATGAAAGCGTCAGACAAACCGGCCTTCACTGGATGTTCAGCCGATCCGATCGCATCTAACGACAGAGGTATCTGGTGAACAGAAAGAAGATACTTTTATGCTTCAATTCAGATGGAGACTCGTACGATCAGATTTCAGAATGGTTTTTAAGAGCAGGTGGGAGAGAAGCGTCTCACGTCTCGGTAGCTGAAAGTGATTTTCCCTGTTTTATAAAGCGCAGCCTGAAATGTAAAGGCCCCCTCTGACTCTCTGCCTGGAAGTATGACCCGCTCCCACTGGACCACAAACACTTCTCCTAAAATAAAGAAGAATCAAACAGTCAGAAAATGTGAGTGACATTAAAAAGTTTAGTATATCAGACAGTTTCATACCATTATCCAGGTACTGCACAGTGGATTCTTTAGAGTAGCTGGGGTCAAAATTAGCCATTAAAGGTGCTATATACTGTGTGGTTGTCAGCATACGGTGGGTGAGATCCCCTGTAAAGATAAACCCTGAAAATGAGCAGATGGAAAAAGATGTTAACCTCCATGCAGAAACACCCCTTGCACTATGAACATATGGAAGAAAGGTGACTTGAGCATCTGTTAGGCAACCAAACTGTACCTCCTGTTGCTATGATAATCTGCCTCAGGTAATGTCCGTAAAAAGGAAAGCCAAAAGACAGGACAACCCTCTGCAAATAGAAAACATACAAACAGACACACTGAGAAGGAGGGATGTTTGAACACAGATTCTTTGTATGTGTCATTAAAACAGAAGAATAAAGAGACAAAATATGTTGAATACTATGTTGGGCAGTGATCAAGAGGTCCTGAGTTAAACTCAGGTGCCCCCCCTATACGTAGGCCAAACAGGTGCAATATCTGATTAAAAAACTCTGAGGTTTCATAGTATAAATGTAGGTTAGGATGATCACAAAAGGCAATGCTGTGGATTTATCACCCAGCTTCTTCAGTGGGTGGATTGTCCTGTTTAATGTTAAAGTGTTGCTCTTTGAATGTAGGGGAATTTCTTCTTTTGTTCGTGCTCTACAGTAAACAGATGCTGAAATGGATGTAACCTTAAAAAGCTGTCCAGATGTCTATAAAAAGAGTTTATTTTTAGACAGAATTATCATGTAACTCGGATGCAAGACCATGAATCTATAGAGCAAGGTATATCACAATTAACCAACTCATTCATTCTTTTTATGAAAAATACTCAAAAGGGAAGGCAGTGATGTGGGGGTATAGCTCAGTGGTAGAGCATTTGACTGCAGATCAAGAGGTCCCCAGTTCAAATCTGGGTGCCCCCTGAGTTATAATTATGCTCAATCTTATTAATAAATGAGTTAATGAAATTTTTTATTTAAAACCCTGACAGAGAAGTAAAATGGTTTGAGAGATGTGTCAACATAATAATCTATGTTAAACTGGAAATTCCTCTCTGAGCAAGGGTAGTGGTCTCAGTTGGAGACGTAACCCAGCACCTACTTGACGCTCATCCCCCAGACAGTTTCGCAACCATATGTTGGATTTTGAGACCAAACCATGTTTTGTTTGGCAGGTAAACTAATCATAGGTGACAATGACTTAAACGGTCATTCAGAGACACAAATGTGATCTTAACGTACCTTCAAATGTGAATGGCAACTTATATATAAGGTAAAACTCCATGTCATGTCAGAACTCGTCTTTTGGATGAAGGATGTAGTATCTTTAAGATCCAAGAAAAGATGAACAGTCTTTTTTTTTAACTGAACCTCTCAGGACTGCCATGACCTCAATGACTGAATCTTTGAAATTGCTGATAATCCTCTCTAGAGGTGGGATTTGGGTGATTACAGAAAGAAGATGATGTAATATTTAAGAGATCCTCCCAAGTTAAGCCATGCTCTGTCCTTTGGTCCAATCATTTACTCTTTGACAACTATAAAGTTTTAATGCCAGATTTAAATCTTAATGCAAGATTATCTTTTAAGAGCCTAATGTCACGGCTAAGGAATGATTAAGAAATACAAGTTGACATCTAATAAGATATCAAGTGCTGAAACTGTCAGAGTCATTTTTGTAATTTGGTGGAAGATAGAGGAAGACATGTCTCACTGAGGGAAGTTGTTGAGTTTTGTCTGTCACACATAATGAAGCCTAGAAATCTCCCACTCTAGTTAAACAATGATCTTTCAAACATACAGGTCATCATAGTTGGTTGAAAGTTTCCAGATCCATTTGGTTAGAGGGTGGGGGTATAGCTCAGTGGGAGAGCACTTGACTGCAGCTGAAGTGGTCCCCAGTTCAAATCTGGGTGCCCCTTAATCTTTGGACACATCCAATATCACCATATTTCTTTAAAAATCACCAAGACCATGGCAATGTGAAAGTATCTATTGTGGAACACTGATTACAAAAATGCTCAATAACAAGTCGGATGATGAACTGATATTTATTCTACTGATAGTTTTCATGTTTTCTTTATGGTCAGTAACCTGGGGGAATTCTTGTTTTCACTTTTTTTCCACTAAAAATCTGTGAAAGCCATCCTTCTCATGAGCTGTGTGTATGCCTGCCCTCATACAAGTTATCAGTAATTCATCTGATTTGTGATTTTTCTTTGTGTGTGAAACTCACCACAGCCTGTTTGTATGAATTGGACAATATCCCATGCACTCTGACTTGGCTGTGCCGGACATCACTCATGTCGACCCACAGGTTCTGGGTCCGCCAATCCTCAGGGCCAAAGCTTTGCCAAGTGTAGTATTTGCCAGAATCCTCCTTTCAGACAGGAATTTCATAAGCTCAGAGGTTGTGAAGGCAGAACATGTCCATAGAGCCTATCATCAAATGCTCACAGTGAATACGCTTTAGTCATATACTCTTTAATGCTTATCCAAGTCGGTGGAGAAGTGTAAATGTTTCTTTCCAAAAGAGGGCAGTGTTTAAGTCTAACTAAAACAAATACATCAGGTTTCAAGCCAGTCATAATAAATGTCTTAAACCATTAACGTCATAAGAAATACTGCGGTGCAGCTCACCACTACACGTGTCATGTTGTCTGGAAGGGTGGTGATTGTCACTCCTCCACCCATAACCGCTCTGCTCTTCCTGGTGTGGCCTGTAGGTGATTTCTGGGCTCCATCACCAAGAAATGAGTCTTCATGCTGCTGTGAGATCACACTATACCAGTCCTCTGTTGAAAATAATGCACATCGGTTTTCACTGTTGTACAGGTTAGTATGCTGTTGACACGAGGGATGATATCTGATCCCAAAATATAAATCTACTTTCTTCTATGACTCCAAGAACTGAGAGCAAAACATTTGCAAAAAATCTTGGGTGCCTGTTTTATTTTCTCCTGATATTTACAGCTGCGGTTTTGTGCTCAGTCTCTCAGCAGAATGAGAAATTACAATTTGCTTTTGAATTGGTCTAGATTATCCTTGTCAACTGCAGCCATTGTTGAATGAAGGCAGAAACAATACAAAGATCATTTACTGACAGTCAGAAGGAAAAGTCTACAAGAAAAGGAAAAACACATCTGGTAAGCAAACTGAGGTAGGTAGCCTTTGTTTTACAGATTCGGGTGTTTTAATTGATGCCTTCAAACCACATTTTCCTTGTTTATGTTAGGTGTTTATTTTTTCACCATGCTGTGATGTATATAGAGTGTGGTAAATGGATGTCTGCTGGGATGTCTACTGACAATTGGATCTAGATCTTTGCCCTTACACAACCTATTTTGATGCAGCTGCACAAAAGGGTCTTGACTGAGCTCCAATTAGTTATTTTTGTTATTGATATGCAAAACTTGTACTGCTGGAAAACCTTTGTTTTGTGAGGAAAATGTTGATCTTAGGAATTGGGGAATGATTAACAACATTTAATTTGAAACAAACTTACGGTGTTGTGTTGAGTTAAATGAAAACAATCAAAAGAATATGTAATTGATATACTGTTCAAGAAAAATGTAATGTCACCTAAATTTAGAACTAGGCTACAACCCCTCTGAGAATATACCTTTAGTTATATGGCTGCCACAACACAAATCAAAGTTAAACAGTTTAAAAAATATGCAGTAGTGTTGAAAATTTGACAATGTTTTTTCTTCGAAAGAGCTACATCTTATTGAGTTTGTGTGCTTATGAGGAAAAAACAAAAAAAGGATCCAGGCATTGGAATTAGATCTATGTATGGTTATGTAGCGCCTTTTGGTCAATATGGGACACCGTAGCGACGTCACAGGCAGCCTATATAAGCCAGAGGCAACGCTGATTTTTCGCGGGGTGTCTCATCTAACCCTAAATGAAGGTCTTCTCCTGTACTTATCGTGTGCTGTTTTCTTGTTCCAGGCTTTCAGCAGACTACAGGAGAAAGCTGCGTTGCAAATGTCCTCGGGAGAAAAAAAAAAAAAGCCAGGAAAATCACCCCGTCGCGCTCAGTTTCCTGCCTAAAACACCGTGACTGTACGGCCGTGGTCAGCTCGGCTGCCGCGAAGAGTTTGTCTCTGTTGCTCCGGTGTGAAGTGGGAAGTCTGGTCAACTGAGCAGATTAAAACTGAGCAAGGTGACCCTGTCGGACCCGCCAGTGGTCCGGTTAGGAGGCCTAAGCTCAAACACATGCTAAACTTCTAGTGAAAGTTAAACACTTTGTTAATGAATGCACATGTTTTGTCTTGTCTTGCAGGTCACGCTAATGTTGGCTAAAACAGCAAGACCCCCCCCCAAAAAAAACAAGTTTCACAAAGCATCAAAAGCTCTTTGGCATTTATATACACGATTTGCAGGATTTTAGATGTTAGAAAGTTAGGTTTACCGTGAGAATGTGGGGAAAACTGATCTGCTTCAGACTAATATAGCAGGCCTTACAACAAATTGTGCTGTTCTTTTCCCTTTAATTGGGCATGAAAAGGCAGCGTGTCGAATTTTTAGGTGTTTCTGAACCATCATCCAAGAGTATTATAACGTTAGCTAATTTATCCACCTCTTTAAGCACGATTAAGCACAGAGAGCTTTCTTGCAGGCATGCCTCCTACGATTCCTCCTTGTTACTGGCCTATGTCAATGACACCATTATAGTGGCAGATGTTCTTTATTAATATCCTAGTTGAGACTAAGTTCAAAGCAGTTCTGTTAACAAAAGGATAATCCAATTTTTTTTTAGATATGTATTAGGTCTGACATTTTGCATTTAACTGTTTCCATGGGCCTTTATACTGGCTCCTATGGGTGCCAGTACCCACTGAAGCTCTTTTTTTTTTGCCAGTAAATCGTTAGCTAATCTTGCCTGCATTTCTTCCTGAATGTGGGAGCAGAGTGCAATCCTGTGTTTTGTGCCAAACCCAAAGAGTTCAGACTGTGGGATATTGGCGAGGCCTGCTTTCAACATCACTGCATGCACACAGTTAAAAATACTGATGTTTTCCACAGTCATCACATCTATAACAAGTCACTGAAGTGAAGACCCAAACGTCTTGATCTCATATGGCACTTGTATTTGGTTTTCATCATCCTTTTATTGAATTAAGTGGCGCGTCAAAGCATCTCTAGCCGTTAATGTGTTACTGTAAACCTAGACGTGTGATTGTTGAGCAGCGGGTCCACCCTGCTAAGTCATCCATGAGGTAAGAGGAGAAACGATGCCTGCACAGTTTTAAACTCCAAAATTCAGTCTCTAATCTTACTGCTGGGTATCAAACATATCTTGAATTGAGTACAGAAGAGGAAGTTTAGTTTCCTATTTCCTGTTCACATTTAGGAAAATGATCAATTTGAACTTTTATTTTTTATTTCACAGTATATCCACCAACGAACAAGAGATGGAGTAAACTTACTGTAAGACTGAATCATCGATCTTTTACATTCACTTCAAATATATTCTGGGTGTCATATTAATGACAATGCAGATGTTTGTGCAAATATGTAAAATGCAGGTTTCAGAGCCTTTTGTTCCATTGTCACATGGTCCAAATGTAACCATTTCGGCCGAGACTGAAATGAATTAATTTAGTCTTGTTTTTAAACTGAAATGCAGTTTACCAACATCATAAAATTACTACTTGACAGAATAAATAAAAAAAATTTATCTCCCACATGCAACTGGTGTTGCAACACAATACCAATGTAGTGAATCAGTGTAAAAATGTGATTCGTACATCTGTTCTTCCTTTAGGAAAAAGCACAGGGTTGCGCCTCAGTTAGAGGGATAAATGGCCTTTCTGACGTGGCTGCACGTTGAAAGCAAACAAGGTGCTATTTGTTCAAAACAAACTAGATGAAAAGATATAGCTGACGTCTGGAAAAGTAAAAGAAAACAAAAAAAGTTCAGGCACAGCAAGATAAGTATGTGGAAAAGACTTGTGAGGTAAAAGAGGAATCATTTTCTGAATGCACTGGCACTAAAAGGCCAGATGTTTTGGCCCAAAAACTGACCTCTGCATGCTCTTTTAGGAAGCTACCAAACCTCAAGTTAGCTGCCTTTTTCTGCGAGTGGTCAGCTTAGCCTGGTTACAGTGGACGCACCCTTCCTGAGCAGAGGCTGCAGGAGCTGGCATGGACTCCTGACCATCACCCACAATAAACTTCTATAGTTCATTGCAAAGAGTGTGCCTGCAATGCAGATGTACATTTTTCCTTGTTTCACTCAGCCAAAATAGATTTTGCCTAAATTAAGAAACATTTGTCTCAATGTCTTTTGCTTCGTCTTATCGACTGCTTTAAATCTGAGAAAGCACAGATTTAAACTCACAGTCTTCCATTAAATACTTTAGATGTGATACTGAAGGTTCCTAAAAGTGTATGTTTTGGCCAGTAACTACGCTGCTGACAAACTACAACTATTACCAAGTTGATTAATGAGATTATAGGAGCCCCCTTTCAAAAAGAACCAGTACATTTAGGAAAAAAAGAAGAAGAAACAAAGTACAATTCATAAAGATAATTCTTTAACTATGTGCTGTAAAGACAACACAAATGCTCTGATTGTGTCACTTTTCTTTTACAAGAGTAAGCGTCTCGGTGGAGGAGACATTATTTTTGCTATTCATTGTCTGATAAGTCAAATAAATGAACGAGGCATGTTTCAGTGCAAAACTCTTTCCCGTACTAATGCTGTTCCAAGTTACTCTGATTTAAAGAATAAGTCGAGCCGTTTTTGGTCTCGCCAGTTTCCTAAAACACATGTTTGTTTTTGTTTTACAAATCAAATTGGACAGATCTTTTACAAGTAAGAGCCGATCTGGGATCCACGGACAATAACATCCAAACAGTGGTTAAATGTTACGAAACAATATTTTTTTTAACTCAGTTTCTTGTTTATTTTGTTTAATCCAACATGTCTGGATCACTTTCTGGCTTTTTTTGTTGAGGAAACTCCTCGGGTCATCACAGGGTGCACAATTCATTTTCAGTTCAAGGCTCTTTGTTTTCACAAATCTAGCTCAGATGGTGTCAATGACTCTCGAAGGACCGAAGTGATTTTTAAAAACCGAACTGTATGTACAGTTGAGTGCCAAGACTGATAAGAAAAATGGGAATGAGGGAAGGAGCATTGCACTGGGTCAGTGCTGACAGCTGACCCCTTATGTTGCAAGCGCCTCTTGCAGTTTTCAGTTTCATCTGCAACACATTCAGCCATACCGAAGAATTTGCCGATAATTGTTGACGAGGTCTTAACAAATGAACATGAAATAAACAAAGTCATTTTCAAGCAAACGTTTTTTTCCATCACAGGCAGCTTTTTCAGGTCAGAACCTACGTATTGGATAAAAGAAAAGAAAAAACACCCTTTTCTTTTAGAGTACGTTGACATGAATCCTAGCAGTATACAAAAACAGAGAAATACATTTTCTATCTGTCGCAGACTCTTGAAAATTTGTACCAGACTGCAGCAACGAGGCAAGAGGAAAAACAAGTCCAAATCTAATTTTAAACTTGGGACAGCCTGTTTGTGGTTGTTTTCACTTGCATGCTTGTGGAAAGGGGTATTTTTTTATTGTGCACTTCATTGTAAACTAGTTAATTCACTTTTTTGTGTAAGATGTAGATGGCATGGCGTGGCTATTTGCTGCTCCATAAAGATTCCTACAGAAGCCTTGTGGTCTAAAGCACATTAAAATAGAACACAAAGTGGCACACATACTGAAGCATCTGCATGAACATGAAAAAGGATGTTAACTAGTCCTTTAACTTGAAAACAAAAGGGTAAATAACAAATGATTATTAAAACTATAACACAGGCTTTAAAACATCAATCATCAATAAAGCAAAAATAAACAAGGTGAATAAGTTATGAGGAAGGTTGACAGCATCTGAAATGTTTAGCATCTATTTGCACGAGTCGGAAAAGAGGCAACGAGCTGAAGCTATGCTAAATAGAAAATACACTCAGCTCACCTGTCTGCTGTTGAGCCCAAACTTTAACCTGCTCTGTTGGGAAGAGACAGAGAAAAAGCATCACCAAACTAAAGCACATGTTAGACAAAAAAAACAAAACCCAACAGTGTTCTCTCCTGATTTCCTTTCCTCGTCTTCTCCTTCCAAAAACAAAACTTTTCTCCCACTTCCACCCGTCCCACTCTTCTAGAAACACACCACCCTGCTTCTAACTACACCCCTTCTCTCCTCCTCAGCGCTGTTCCTCTGTTACCATAGTGACCCCAAAGACAAAAGGATCAGCTGATGAGACTTTAGGTGGAAGAGGAGAATGTCTGTCACCTTCATGACACATAAACAGCCTAAAAAAAGGAGTCAACTGCTTACTATTTTTGTAAACTGTGAGATATTTCTCTGCCAGGGATCACAGCATTATAGTAATGATGCGTTCATGTGACGAGCAACAGTATGGCGCCTCCCTCTGTCCAAACAAGCAATGAGGGGAGGAAAGAAATCTGACATTTTACATGTAGATTATCAATCTGGCAAAACCAGGTTTAAAAGTAATTCCAGTTTAAATATACATTTCATGTCAAGCCTGTTTATCGTTCCTCAAAACAGCATTTCTAACAGCGTCATCCTTTTGTAGGTTTCATGGAACAGAAAAGTCTCCGTTGCAGTTTAATTTCCAGCGGGCATGTAAAAGGCGTGTGTTTTATGGCATGTAAAACTGACAAAAAGCAAACTTTACAAGCTCTGTGGCTGACTCCACCACCTCTCGTAGCCACCGCTTTCATCATTTCTATCTGCTTTGGGAGCAAACACGGAGTCCTTGGCAGAGAACAAGGCAGCTCAGGGTTTGTTGAACATACAGCTGGAAAGGCAATCATGTCCCATAATCCAGATTGTAAATGTTAGATGCAGTATCACAGCATCACAGGTGTCAGTTTTCACACAGGGACGACATGATGACTAAAAACAGACAACACACATCTTTCATATTTGCTGATGATGCTGGAAATTAACATGTTACTGTGCAGAACAAATGAGGCGCAGGCTACCTTAAGTTCTAAGGTAGGAAAAAAAAGCCAATATTTCAAGGGAATTTTATAGACATTACAAAACAACTTACTAAGCAGTAAGTATTATCTGCCAAAAGAGACTCCAGCTCAACCGAATTTGGCTTAAATATTCTGATCTAGACAATGTTGACATATCCATGTGGGCATTTAAAGGTCTATTAATAATTTTGTAGTCTTTTCGTGCAAAGAGACTGCTTATCTTAAATCATGTTGAAGTCCACAACCCATGTGTAATGCATTAACTGTCTTTTAAAGGTCAGTTGAAGCAAATGTGAATTGTGAGCAATCAGTCATGTCATTAATCAATTCCCTGTGTTTCATCACAGAGTTGCAGCCAGAGAGCCTCAGGGCCGCAGAGAATGTTAATGTTTTTAAAAAGAAGCTTTTAGACTTACTTTTTTAGCTTAGCTTTTAACTGAATCTTATTTCATTTTATATTATTTATTTTATTTTATTGTCATGAACTCCTTTATGTGTATTTTTTTTAATTTCTGCTTTTATCTGTTCTTATTGTTTGGAGGAGCGAGGAGAGTGTACATGTGCTTTGTGTGTTTGTGTGTGTGTGGATGATTGTTTGTGAAAGAGATAATTAAGTGTATGTTTTAAATTTCTGTCACATACTGTTGTATGAAGATTTAAAAAAAAATGTTAAATTGTTTTTACTATGTAAAGCACTATGTGTTGCTTCGGCACAAAAAGTGCTTTATAAATAAAATTGCATTGAATTGCAGCAGTAGGTCAGTAACATTTCACAAGACAATATTTCTCTTGTGTTTATAAGATGGAATTTAAAAGTGGGACTCTTTTATAAGTGAAAAAGTCTACAGAGGAAATTGGAGCACTTTTAAGATTTCCTACCTTCACATTTCACTTGTTTTTGCATTCGATAATACATAATTTCAACCAGAAGATGTCACTGCAGTTATGTCCAGATGTTCTCATGAGAAGTACAACACAGTCTGCATCCATAAGGCCTGTTTCATGAATGACATGTAGACACATCTTATTAGGAAAGGCATAGGTGTGTCTAATGAAAGAACTGAAGGGTGTAATTTTGTAGCTGTTAATTTCAGACTCCCTCCCTCCCTGAATGCTGTTTCAATGTCACTTTGTAATGGTTTCCTCGGCAACCGTATTTGCCCATTAAGACAAGATGCAACTTTAACTTTATCCCTTTTTTACACATGGAATAATGTCCATGTTCAGCTCTCCCTCAAGCCTGATGCAATCTGCGGGTATGTCATTGTTTTCAGGGCAATTGACCATTTTTCTCATAACAATATTGATGAAAGAACAAAAGCAATAATTCAAAGTAAAGTAGTTTTTGCTTCCCTACATGTACCTCATCCCTTCACTGTTTACATCAGTTGAATTTCAGAGTCGGCATAAGTAATGATACAATTATTCTTATACAGTAAATTAAGCCACTCAGTAGGTACTAGACATATTTTGTATTGCAGTCTATTTCTTTTCTTCCGCACGACTAATCGTCACTCTTGTTTATTAAAACGTTTTTAAAATCCCATACAATAAATGGCTCAACACAAAGCATCTTAAGTGTTTAAGTAGGGTTCTTTCTGCCTCCTAATAGCTGTTTTATTTGAAATTTTTGTCCTCGGTTCAAAATAACAAATGCTTCATATCCAGTTCATATCGCTGTAAATGTATAAAGGAACGTATTTCACCACCTAGTGGTCAAGATAAAGACATACAAAGGCCTTCATGAAAATAAGAAGAAAACGAAAACCTGAAAAGAAAAAATCGAGTTGCATTCTAGAAAAAAAAATCAAAAAATAGAATTATGGAAAAGGATTTTCTTTTTTATAGGATATATAGCTACCCGACGAGCACGTCGTCGTACGGGGGTATAGCTCAGTGGTAGAGCATTTGACTGCAGATCAAGAGGTCTCCGGTTCAAATCCGGATGCCCCCTTTATTCACTACGTTTTTAACCCTTTTGTTTGTATACTACTGTAATCTTCTTATTAATGATATAAATAGAATTACTCAACAATTAGACAACATTTACTTCCGGAAAGATATAATTATGAGCAAGAAATATGGTCCATTTATCAAACTACAAACAGAAAGAGAAACTACAAGACCAACAGCACAAGATTTACAAAGTAATTGATCTTGTTTTCACATAAAGCTTTTATAAATAACTGCACAAATAAATTGTACCTTTAGACCAAAAGCCACACAGATTGAAATAATTATATTTATTAAATATATTTACAAAATACAGCATTTACATTTTACATTATAGCAGCTAGCTCCATTTCTGTAATATACAGAGTATGACTGATTTTTTCTTTCTTTCACCTTTAAGCATAATTTCATTTATAAACATCTGGCATAAAATATCATCTATTCATGTGCTGTTAACTTTTTCTTTTTTACAACAGTGCAGAGGTCAGGAGAAAGCGAAGGAGATCCAGTGTGTGCCTACAAAATGTTGTCTTGGTTATTGTGCAAATATATCCCATAAAGGCTTTTCTGTAATACTAGACAATCTTGATCAGGAAGTTATTTTGAGACAAGTGAGGCCATACAGATCGTTGATTAAGACTTGTAGTTGAGGTATGCTGTGGAAAAACAACAAGACTGAACAGTCAAAAGCCAAAATAAGATCATGCTGGTTCATGTTACAAGTTCCAGTGAAATCTCACATCAGTCTACCAATACTACAACTCTTTTAATGTAAAACATGTGCCTTAGTAATAACAGTTGCTCTTTCCCAGATACTGACGTTTTGTTTTTAACTTCAGTGGTACAACTTGGCCAGCTCTTGTAATGAGTGAAAGATATTTAAGTCACAATGTATCATTTCAATATTGCAAGGAGCTTTTGTTTCATTATAAACTGCAGTGAAATGAGAAAACTCTTACAAATCCAAATGGAATGTGATATTACTGGTCAGGTCGGACATTTTCCATTGTCTTTGTGTACAGTGAGATGTCTTTGCTGGAATACTAAGTTCAAGAGAACCAGGAACAAAAACAGAAATAATAATAATATTAAAAAAAAAGTCCCTGAACCCTTAAATCTTCCAGGTGTCTCTTGTTCATCCACCCTGAGGCTGAGAGAGAGGTGAAGCAGCTGTTTGTACACTCCCACACCAGACACTGTCAGTGTGGTACGCAGGCTCCATCGCGGGTGCTATCGCACAGGCCTGAAAAACTGTAAATCATACTGACAATGTGGCCTCTACAGTGCAGAGGTTGGCTCAGTTTGAGGAATTTTGATCCACTGGAGGGTGCTTTTAGTTTGCCACAACCTGTGATTTCATCCAGTCTAGACTGGCAGGTAAACTGTAGGGAGAGAGAGGAAAGAAGGAAGCATTTTGTGAAACCAGAAGCAACACAAAGGCCATACTTTCACTAGAAGATGTTTGGAAAGACAGCTTCTTAATGACACTATAGAATTGGTATCATGCAATGTCTTCTCACCCTTCTCCTGTTAGGGCACAGCAAGCTTGGACATGCCATGGGTGTGTTGTGATGGAGTCAAGCGTGAGGTACTGGGAGATCTCTGCTGATGTCATGGAGCCCTTCATATCTTGTTTATTAGCCATAACAAGAATGGCTGCACTCTGTAGATCCTACGGAAAAAAACAAAACAAGTCAAAACAAACAGAGGATGCTATGATGTATTCATAGATCTCGAAACTTCCAAATATCAACTCTGAAAGCGATAAACAGCAACTTCAGCGGAACATTTAAAAGACTGAGTCACACAGTCTACTTCCTCATCACGTTGTGTCATGAGTTTATATGCTGCTTCTACATTTTTTACCACAATAAGTCATTCACTGAAAATGGGAGTGTTTTAAACATCAAATCCTGAATACCAGGGCATGCACCGCTTTGTCGAATAACAAAAGAGTTTCACGTCAAGGTAGCATTCACAGAATAGTGGTTAAGTGATCCACAATGAATTAACAAAACCCTCTACACCCATTTAAAAAGGGATTACAATGTAGCTCACACAATTACAATTACACCGGGACAAATACAGCATTTAGAGTTTGAAATATGACGTTCAATTAATACCTCGTGTGCGAGCATTCGGTGCAGCTCTTCTTTGGTTACAGTCAGTCTTTCACGGTCTGTGCTGTCCACAACCAGAATGACAATCTGGAAAGGTAACAGTATATTGTATGTTACATAAAAACATATTATCAAGGACTGCAAATGATATCATGGGAGCACAAGACATCTGGTACTCCCCATCAGATGTGTAATATAATGTAAATTATTAACCAATTACCTAAAGTTGATATGGGTTAACATGCAAAAATTTCAATGAGTGCAAAGCTTTCGGTTTCTTTATTTACTCAAGAATGACTTTTACTGTGAATTACAATTTCAGAACTTGATAATAACCAGTTACATCTAAACTTTAATGTGCAGGCCGTTCCCCTTCAGTATGACTTTAAAGTTTTGAACATGTAAAATGTAGATAAGCTGTACCTCTGTGTTGCAGAAGTAGGAGTACCAGCTGGCTCTGAGGTTGTCCTGCCCTCCAATATCCCAAACCATGAAGTGAGTGTTACGAACAGTGATCTCCTCAACGTTGCTTCCAATGGTGGGTGATGTGTGGACAGCCTCTTTTGTCAGACTGTGGAAAAACATAATTTGAGTACACTGATAAAGTTCAACTAAGAACTAGTAGTCTCAGAAAATAGTGAAGTTACTTACAACTGGTAGAGGATGGTTGTCTTCCCAGCATTGTCCAAACCCACAATGATGACTTTGTGCTCTGAAGTAAAGTTAAACATGATATGTCAGCACACTTCAAAGTTTCACAAACTGGACGAGTTACATAATTAGTGTGCCTTCCAGCATGACCAGATAGTACAAACCCAGATAAGATTACGACAGGTACAAGAATGCAATGTACTACAGAATAATGTCACAACACGGCAGGAAAGAAAGTACAACATTTCATCCTAAATAAGATGAAAGTTTTAGTGACACTCGAAAATAAGAATCAATCCAAAAGACTTTTAGTAAAGCAAAAGCAAAGGCAGGGAATCTATTTATATATATTTGACTTAATCTAGGAATCACAAATCCTGAAAAAAATATGAAAGTAACATCGGTAATAAAGTACTTCGACTGTACCTGCGTCCCCGAACACAGCCATCATCTTGGTTAGTAGGAATCCCATGTGCAACAGGTATGTGGGCTCCGAGCGACGAAACCAAAACAAATCCAGAAAATGTCTCTGAGGAAAACAAACTTCAGTGTCTGTCCACAGCTGACTGACAGACAAGCTCTGTCAGGACGTCAAATATCAGCTTCGTCTCGCTCCCGTTTATGGGAGGCGCTTCTAAAAAAGAACTCCTAGGTACTTCACAGATTTGATGCGTTTAAGTGCTATGGGAAATATTAAGATTCAAACGTGGTCAGGTGTGAGGAATCATCATAGGTCCACCTTTCTGAAGCTGTGTAACACAGCAGTCCCTTAAAGAAGGCTACATTACACTTTATGTTTATTCTACAGTGGATTATGTTGATCAAAATGGTTAATAACTGAGACATAAACAATGTTTCTTGGGATTTTTCTGGTTTCTACTATTTTCGGATAAGTAAACATGCCCTGGGGTCAAACTGACAGGAACATTATTGATCTTCCTGAGAACATCAATCCTGGGAACTAGTAGTGACACTGGGTTTGCTTGTTTGGACCAAGCAGACGTTTTACTGGGAGCGAATAAAAGTTGTAGGATGAGCTGCTGGTAGAAATTAGGCAAGTACAATCAGGGATGTCTTATAAACCACTCTTTAATAGCCTTTCCTGGTTGTAGTTGATACCATTGACTTTTCTTGAATTCACAAGAAATGGACTTAATTGGTTTGCTTTTTTACACTTTTTTGTTTTCTTGTTTGCCTGTCATCATTTTGGTTGTTTTGACTGGTAATCTTGATTTATATTTACATTGTTTTATTGTTTTGTGAAGAAATTTGTGACAGTAGTTTAAAAAAGTGCTATATTATCAATCAATCAATCAATCAATCAATCAATCAATCAATCAATCAATCAATCAATCAATCAATCAATCAATCAAT